>JAAAKL020017808.1:0-10470 GCA_010016065.2 Carybdea cf. marsupialis auct. non (Linnaeus, 1758)
CTTTTATACTTACATCATTACGTCACTTATTATTTATAAACACATAATTCTGCTTAAGTTGCTCCTATTACAATATTGCGTCATAATTCTAGAAGCATCTACTAAAACTGCTGACTACTACATGACACTTAGCAAAGGAAGTTCCCCCTGATCCTCCCTCCTTGAAATAAATTTCTATCAATCAAGCTGAGTTCAACTAGCAGCACGGATATTGCCTTTTGGAGTGTACGATTTTTCTCCATTCGCGACCCAATCATCAAAAGATTGGCTAATGGAGGCCTTAAAAGGCTTGTTCTAGCTTACATCTGGTGCCTGGATTTTACTAGTGGTACCTCCTAAAATTGTCACTAAATCAACAGACAGCTTTTTTGAGGCTTGCTTCACTTCCTCAACAATATGGCACTTATAAGCGTTCCAAACAAGTACAGTGTTTGGAGTATTCACCATGAAAAACCTTTGAAAGTTTTTATGCAGCCAATGTAGGGTCAAATCAGTGTTGAACCAGCCATTATCGCTGTAGCTGACCTCTATATCCTTACGGGCCTTCAGTTGCTTGTCTTCTGCAGTGTTACCTTTTCCTCTGAAGATGATATATGGTAACTTTTTCTCTCCTGCGCTTGAAGCGCAAAGTCCTACTGTGATATTCTGCTTGTCATGCCCAGTGGTGAACATTTCAACTTCCTTTGCTCCTACCTTCTCGATAGTAGTATTGCCAACGCTGCCAAACCAAACTGCTGTTTCGTTAAATGCCCAAATGTTCTCTTCATGGTAATTTTTCTCAGTCATCGATTTTCGAAAGTAAAGAATAAATCTATGAATCTTCGGGACAAGGTCAACTGCAAGTCGCTGAGACTGGATTGTCTTTCTTCTCAGCGATAACGAATAACGTGACATGAACTTTACCAGCCAATCGTTGCTGGCTTGGAACTCTAGTTCTCCCTTGATTGTAGAATCGTACAACTTAGCTGCTTTTTGTTGGATTCCTTTTCTTGTAACGCGTTGTTTCTGCAACCGTTTCGATACTATCCATTGATAAACAAGCTCCTCTAAGTCCTCTGAAAGTGGTCGCCTGCCAGAACCAGGTAGTTGTTTGGCTTTGGAAAACCCATTTTTGATAACTTTATGGAGAGAATTCAACTGACCTTTCCACCTTCTAATATCTTTTTCGTCGATCCCGAAATTTCTTGCGGCTGTACTGCTTAAACAACAGCCTTTCTCCGTGATATACTTCAATACTTCTGCTTTAAATTACGTAGAGAACGACTTTCTCGTAGGAGCCATTTTTACAAACAATAATTTTCACAAAAATGTATCACAAAAAGCAATCAAGGCAAATACAAATAGAATCATGTGCGTTGCAATGGCTTCACTGCGTCTTGGCTTATTTTCGAAGGTCGGCCTATTTTCGAGGAAATACGGTATTGGTTTTCTAATTTAATTAAGCATAAAACATGAATCTGGCTTTGCATGGCGCTGTCAATAATCTAATTTCCACTCTAGCTCCATGCTATAACGTCAATGGCAAGCTTTAGGACTGCTTTATGTCCTTTCCCCATCTCTGCTGCAAATGTATACCGTTCTTTTATCAATGAACGTGTTTTTTGTTATGATCAAATTACAGTAGCCCGGAATCATTTGGGTATTCAGTATAATGACGTTATTCTGATGCCACAATAATGTAATAAAACACATCAACGAACGTAAGTTTGGTTAGATATCATAGTTTAAGATCAGTATTGGTGTTGGGAATAGGATACAGCGTCTACGTTATTTGTACTTTGCAATAGAATATGAAACGTATCCAATCAATGACAAAAATAAAAGAGAGTTAAAGCGTTGCCGCTGATAATTTATTTCCAGTAAGACGTACCGCGTTTCAATTGACGTTGGAGTAAACAGGGTGCTAGTGTCTGCTTTTGATGAGCTAAATCAAGGATCACATTTGTCGATGATGGTGATTCTTTCACCTAGCGTGTTTCTTGATTCAATTTCATAACGATGAAGTCAATGTCCAAATGACTGACTCAATTTGCTTATTGTCCGGCAATACAGTCGATGCTTTTCTCCGTGTTATAAAGGACATTACTCAACCACAATAGGTCAGGTCAACTCCACCTTTCATGGAATGGAGAGGGTCCAATGCACCAAAAAAATTCAAAACACACGGACCATTAACTTTGATGCTTCCTTATCCAGTTCTTCTTTCCATAGTCTTTGGTGGCATTTCATATGTGAATCTGGCCTCTTCTAACCTCATTAGATATGTTGTTTTGCTAGTTTATTCTACGTTGACCTTCTCTTTCAGCTTATTTTTCTCGGTCTAGAAGCAGTAAATCCCAGTAACAATGACCGAAGGAAAAATCTTTGCTTCCTCTAATCTAGTTCTGGAAAGTTTGAAGGTTTTTAGAACAACCACGATCCAATAATAGAGTTTTTTAATATTGTTGTTTGTTGTCTCCTAGTTTTTATAAACTGTGTCTAATTTTCTAAAAAGGAGTTGTTGATTTATAGTTATTCAATTTCTAAGCTGTCAAATGCAAACTCTAAAGAAGGAGGACGAACTGTAATGGTAAACATACTCTAAAGGAATATCTTGCTGTCTGAGACAGACGTAAGCAACCATTTTTGCCACACGGACCACATTTTGTTCAGTGAAGTTACGTCGGTCTACATTTAACTTCAAATAGTAAAACTTCAAACACTAAAATCAAAATCCTAATTTTAAGTACTCAATCAAAAGCCGACTGATCGTTTTCATTTCTAAAAAAGTTTATTTGGCAATAAAAGATTTATCCTTAAATACATATTTTTATCTGACAACTATGGACTTATTGAAAGTAAATAATAGTTTCACGAAGGGACTCGCGATAATTATGAAAAGGCTGTAAAGTAGTAAATTTTGAAGATATAAATTTTGCCGCACATGAAGACAGCGAGGGCCACATCTTGGTCATCCCTGGTCTAGGGGTATGAGAACATCCGGCCAAACGGCGACTGAAGCGGCCTGGCAATCCCACCTTTCTTTCAAATAGTTTAGAATTTGTATAAAAATGCTAACCCGAAACCATCAGAGGGCCTTATCGACGCAATCGCTTTCTGCCGCCATAGATAACTTATTATTTTCACGCTTTCAACAAACTTTGTTACATAGCATTGAAATATTGCCAGAGCTTTCCCCCGGGCGAAAAGGGATAGTTTGCACGTGGGCAGATTCCTTTTTTTTCTTATAAATTACACAGTGTGCAGTGGGCCCGTCTCCAAAAGGCTTGAGTAGGGTGGCAGGCAAAATACAAAGGTAAACCTGAGCCAATTTATTGGGAGGTGCTAAAATAGAAATGGAGGACTAGACCCCTCTTCGCCGACAGCCATGCACTTCCTAGTTGACTGCTGCTGTCTCATTATCTTGAAATCGCCGTTTAACGCTCGATGAACGATTCAGCTGAAGCAACTCTACAACAGATTGGATAAAGTCAGGTGCAGGGTAAAGTAGTGCTTGGGAATGCACAGGGAGTACAAATCGTAAATTTGTACTCCGAAAATACTGTAAATTCTTTGACAGTGGCTAGTTTGGAGGGGCATTCTGACTTACTTGGGAAAGTATAACCCGAAAACAATCTTAATCGCTTTGGTACAGGATTCTGGGGATCCTTGACTAATCCAGCCAATACTTGCGCTTAGCATAAAAAAGCGGGAGAGAGCTGTACAGAAAGTCAAAAAGAAAAGTCAGAGAATAACTGCGTGATTTCTAGTTACCACTAGAGGCTCCAGTATCGGTCGTGTTTTAACATCCTTGCTTTACATTACAAAGATATAAAATTACCAAGGAGTTTAGATGAGGGAAGTCATTAACAGTGGACCTGAGCTGTGGGGTAGATGTTGGATGAAAAGCACCTTTGAATGAGCATTAAACAGAAACAAGTCTATGCAGATGTTGCCCACTATGAATCAAACCACATATCCCAAATTCTTTACTCAAGTCATGATGAGACCTCATTATATGCAAAAAATGTGTATGTTTGATGGGAATAAGTTTACCTTCCATATTCATATTCTCATGGACAGTTGCACGACCAAAACCATCATCTCCTTTATTACTAAATTAGATATCGATAAGATGAATTAGATCATTAACGCTTATGTGGTGTATAATGCCAAGCAAATCAGCCAACAGTCACTGACACGCTTACCAGAGCAGCAGTGTTTGTGGAAACATGACTATGAAACTATAAAACTTAAAGAATATACAAAACACAAGGAGATAAGACGATTGACGCTGTGCACGATTGCTTTATTTGTCATAGTCTGTCAATTCTTGCCCGGTGTTTCAGATCTCAAGTGATGTAATATCTATTTGTAGAAACAAAGGCTTAAATGGCTTTTTTCTATTCTTAAATAATTACTTAAGTAAACTGTTTTAGTACATGAGTTCCAAACTAGTGATGTAATATATTGTGAGCAGAGTGTTTTCCAAAGTGTTAAAATGCTATGTATATTAAACTCATTTGCTTCTTAAAAAAACATACTCTACACCAATAGTTTATTTTGCTTCAAGGTCAAATCTGTTCATTTCTAGCTTAGATTATATGACCTGGAGAGATTCGATTCATGCCCGCCTGTAATAAATTCATTCAACATTCATTGTCATACAGAGATTTGATTAATGTATCAGCTTCCAGAGGCAACACAATTTACGTTACGTGCCATGTCACTACATAGAAATGCAGGGCCGGATAAAAACAAAAGCCATAGGAGTACAGGTACCCAGAGTCGAGACAAATCTTTTGCGGATAGTGGGAAAATAGTGAAATGAGAAAAATGAAACGTTGATGTTGCAAAAAATAGTCAAGAAATGCTTCTATGCAGCACAATAAATAGCATAACATCTGGAATTTTTAGTAAATAAATGTTGATTATTGAACAGCTTCAAGTTAAGTTCTTTAAAATTATTTTATCAGATCTACTTTTATTCGAGCTAAATGGGTCATCCCCTCTCCCCAGAAATGTATTTGCCTGTGCACCCTATGACTACAACTATCGTTGAAATTTATGTTATGCACGGAACATTTCAAACCATGAAACACCTTGACCTTGGGATTTAACATCGTTTATGAATTGCTATCAACTGCTTGAGATCAGTCAATCCTCTGAGCCTATTTGCGTTCTATTCATAAGTCTTTGACAAGAAGCGAACAAAACAATTCTGTTACTTAAGGGATAGTATTTTACGTATCTTACAATTTTCGATCATTAAACCCTAGTTTCTGCTCCTGTTCACCATTCCTTTTTGCTTCATCTTTATTTTTGCTCTTACTCCAATAATGATCCACGGTCGTTTTTCTTTATTTCAACTTTTGCCGGCTATGAGTCTCATCTAACCTCCATTCTCTAGTCTCCCTCCCATATCATTCCTATATTGTTACCTGTACCACTCTCATGCCGGCTGTTTTTTGCAACTTTATCAACTATTTTTCTAGATGCAAGAGGAAAACGTTTTGAAAACAGCAGATCAACATCTAGACAAATGGAATTACAAAGACAATAAAAGTTAGGTGGGGACGCTAGTTTGTAGATGACAAGAAAAGAGGGGAAAAACACAGAAAAATGAGAGAAAAGAAAAAAAGAACAAGAAAGAGAAAAAGAGCTGGTCGGTACAAATTTAGTAAAAAATAAGCAACAACAAAACAAAACCGACAGTGGCGTACCTAGAGGTCCTGTGTGTCCTAGATCCACACATTACGAACTCCAACTCGTATGGCAAGAATGAGATGGCTAGCTCAAATGAATCTTCTGAGGAGGCAGAAAACAGCTGAAAGGTGCTTGGGTTATAAACTCAGGGGTTTCTTCCCATATATCATGGTATCGGTCTGTTTTTCGTAAATATGAGGAGTTCGTTGAGCCAAAAAGTGTTTACATTTTGGACTCTGGAGTATTGACTGCATCAGGAAAAAGAACTGTTGGTATGATGTTACCTTATCTGAATGCGCGACCTTCAGTACTGCGATTACAGATGTACTTCATGTTTCAGAGATTTTAGTTAGTTCATTTATGGTTTCTCCTGTCACAAAGAAGGGGAACTATGTTGACTTTGAAGGTAAGAAGTCCTGGTTGGTTGGCCTCTGGTTGTCCTCTTATCAAAATTACAGTAAGTATAATTAAAAGTCATTTTTGGTTGGCCGACGGGGAAATCTGATAGATTTAGGGACGGAAATGAATTTTTTTCTGTTTGATTACTTCTTAAAGAGGGCAGGACCAACTATTTTACCTGGCTACATCACTGAAAACAGACATTCGTTGCATACAGCCACCATTACATCGCAGTTCAATTATCTTGAGCTGGCCATAACATTTTCAATAATGGATGAAGAACGGGATTTTGGTAACGCTATTATGATCTCACGAGCTAACACAGGGAATCAGAGTTACAGCTGTACATTTTAATTTTTTGTCTTAATTTTATATTTTAGAACTTTTACTCAAATCTGTCCATGCTCACGATAACTATTTCATTCTATCATTGTGCAAATATATTCACCCTATTCTTAGTTACTGTGACAAATTTGAATTACCAATGTTTGATGTCACAAAGAAAGCGTACAGTTCATTCTAAACCCTATCATCATTCGACATGTCAATGGGGACTTTTAAAACCTCAACACATAAACAACTCAGCTGGTTTTGAAGTTTCAAAGATGTCATGCTAACATTTTAACTGCTTCTTAGGGATCTAGATTCTGATGATCTCCTGAGATATCATGAAAAAGTTATGCGACAAGTCTTATTCATAGACTATTGTTTAACCTCTGGAAAGCCTTCTATGCGGGAATCCATTGATTTTCAAAACTAAAATAGTAACAATCAAAGTACCATTGAGATGAATCTATCATGGAAAAGTGTTTCTATGTTTTGATCCACCCAGAAAGATGTTTGTCATAAGCTCTAACTTGAGCACATGAGTGAAGGAATCAAAGGTCACTTGACAATATTTAGATTCAGTGGTACCCATGACTTTTATACGTAGGCCAACATAAAGCAATATGAAGACGCCATGTTCTGTTATACAGTGTAATCCACATAACCTGAATTTGATTATCTTCACACAACTGAGAATATGAAGTAATTTTCATAAACATGTTAAACTTTATGCACTGGTCTTATACAGTTATAAGATTACCATGGAAAAAATAAACATGGATCTTAGCTTTCAATCACGTTGTTGTCAGGAAGAAGCTAAGATAGTCCATGATTAACAGTTTTACGCCATGTTTGCGCACCATCGCAAACTTCAAACTTTTGAACAAAGTAGTTTTCAAGGAATTGTGCGGAAAGCAGTAGGCTAAGTCAATTAAAAAACTATCGACACATTGTTTATATGCTGCTGCAATATTTACTAATGGGAAGATACCTTAATGGAAGGGGTCATGGTGGAGAATATCGGAGAAGATATAAATGTTGATCTTTAGTCGTTTCCTTTTATATTTCTGTATGGAGAAGGCGAATTTGATCTTCAAAACTACTCAATAAAAGACATTTCAAAAGGGCCTTAATCACTTTTATCAATCTCCTTTGTACTAAATCGGCTCTTCATACTTCAATGCACTCTGGAAACATGTTTCACATAGTTTTACAATACACTTTCCAGTGCAGTGTTTCAAGTTAGAGTAGGAATCGTGATTTGCTTTATGGTTTATTGGAGTCAGTGTATTGAGATTACAACTGAAAAACGTGTCTGTGCTACAGTTCTTGAGATGTAATTTACAGTACCACTTGCTGCTCTGAATGAAATAAAGTGATCCAAAACTCCGAACCGATTGTGTTTCTGTGTAATGTTTTCACTCGTTCACGTTTTTATTACTCCCAAAATAATATAGTCAGTCAATTCCTATGAAAAGACGGCAATGGAAGGACTCAGTCCAACAAAATTTAGTTAATACCCTTTAAAAATGTTCAAAGAAAAGCAAAAGCACATTTCAAATTTAGATAGAGCCGTGCAACGTTTACGGGTGGGTATTTAGCCAAATATCTTAGAATTTCACCGTTTTATATCACTAAGAGGAGGTAGAAATAAAAACTTAATATAATGTCTCATCTAAATAGAATCACTTGGTTACAGTAGTGCGAGAGACCTGGTAGTGATAGGTGTAGCAGTAGAAGCCTGTGGGCAACTTGTTGCAGTCACGAACACAAAAGTCACGGTGACTAATTTTCAAACGTGAGACCATGCCAAACAGAAGCATTTAAGAAGAGACATTTAACTGCATGAATATAATAAAAACCCTCTAAACACAGATGACGTTAGCCTTGTCAGGTCACAAAAATGAACGCGCATTTAAAGGGCTGCTGGAAACTTAATACATTCATTACGATACTCCGAATACGCAAAGAGAGCAGCCCCTAGATTCTCTTCACTGCGACTTACTCTCTTAGATAAATAGCCAGTTCGAGCAAAAATGTTATGAGCGAAATTCCATATTTGTTCAGACGATCCGAGTATTGTTAGAATAAAGATACTGTACATTACGTGTTCTCTCAACATATGACCATCTTTCGCGCGTAAACTTCGAACCTCTCATCCACATATTCATGATCGAATAGCAGGTTAAAGAACGCACCAATTTGTTTGGGGATGGTTACAAGGGCAACCAATACATTTCCAGGAGTTCATCTCAGCCTATGAGATCTATCCCGCGCAAACTTTGATACTCTTTTCCACATGTCACCTGATCCCATTCATGATAAAATAGCAAGAAAAAATCGGGCCCATTTGTTTAAAGATGGTTACAAGGGTAACCAATACCTTTGCAGGGGTTCATCTCAACCTATGACCGTCTTTCGCGCGTAAACTTCGTTCCTCTCGTCCACATGTCACTTGTTCCTTTTACATGATCGAATAGCAAGTTAAAGAACGCGCCAATTTGTTTAGGGATGGGTACAAGGGCAGCCGTTAATATTTTCAATAAGCTATAAGCTATTTTGCGCGTAAACTTCGATCCTCTCATCCACATGTCGCTGGTACCCTTTTGAAGATCGGATAATAAGAAAAAAACGCGCCAATCAGTTGAATGAAGGTTAAAAGTCTAACCAGTAGGCCTACATTTCCAGAAGTATTTATCAACTTATGACCAACTTTCCCCCGTACACTTTGATCCTCTCATACATATGTCACTTGTTACCTATTCATGATCGAATAGCAAGTTAAAGAACGCGATAATTGTTTAAAGCACTATTACAAGGATAACCAACACATTTCCAGTAGTTCGTCTGAACCTATGACCGTCTTTCGCGTGTACACTTTGATCCTCGCATCCACATGTCACTTGTTCCGTTTTGATGATCAAATACAAGGGTAAGCAATGCATTTGCAGGAGATGATCTCAACCTAAGAGCATCTTTCTCGCGTAAACATCGGTCCACTCATCTGCATGTAACTTAATCTTTTGTTTTCAAGTACCCTCCTCTTTCACACATCTCAGACCATCACAATGAAGTGCTTATACGCAGTCTTCACGAGTAATGAGAGTGTCCTGATGTTGTCCTTGTTGATAAAGGCCATCCAACGTTTACAGAAGGGAGATTCAATCTCCTAATATTTTATGATTACATGGAATTCCATCATGAAAGAAAATTACGGTAAGTAGGAAGATTCGCACTCGATATTTTTCATTAGTTGCTGCTTTTTAGCTGCTTTTTTCATCTTATCCATTTACCATTGTTTCCCCCCTTTTTTCATCTTTGTAGAGTGAAAAGACATTGCTCTATAGTGAAACTTTTCAATATATCTGA
Source organism: Carybdea cf. marsupialis auct. non (Linnaeus, 1758) (assembly GCA_010016065.2). NCBI lineage: Eukaryota > Metazoa > Cnidaria > Cubozoa > Carybdeida > Carybdeidae > Carybdea > Carybdea cf. marsupialis auct. non (Linnaeus, 1758). The sequence continues at coordinate 9,781 of JAAAKL020017808.1, forward strand.
AACAGTGGGTGATAAGTTGCTTGCTATCCTACTCCTTAAACGGGTTTCTTTCATCTGTTTTTCACTTTGTCGTCACTTGTGTAGTGTGAGTAATGAGATGAATTTTTAAATTGACAGGTGGAGGTGGAGTCACCTTTTTGCTAGTTGAGTAAAAGTGCTCTGTTTTCTGTCTTGTAACTTTATTTCATTGCTGTTATATGCAACCTGTAGCCCTTTTAGCCTCTGCAACCATGTAGGAGAGCGCACAAATTTGTCAGTCACTTTTTTGTGCTAGACATCGACCTTCTTTCCTCTGTTGTCCTACAGATTCGGTATCATAATGTTCTCCTAGATAGTTTCCTCATTGAGACCGCAATGTTTGGTGATATTCTTTCTTGTCTGTTATTTTATAGGATAAGTATTATTATATAGAAAGTATAGAGAAGAGAGGATTTGAAGATAGCAAGTTAGAGGAGACACTAGTGAAAAGTGAAAATGTCACCACCGGGATTCGAACCTGGGACCCACGCATTCGCGGGGTGATGCTCTACCAACTGACATTTTCACTTTTTACTAGTGTCTCTTCTAAATTGCTACCTTCTAATCCTCTCTTCTTTATACCTTCTATCTTCAATGGGCTGTGGACAGTTTGATGGCCAGTTGGTTGTCCTTCCATGGTCAAGTCACATGGCGTGGAGAGGCTGGTTTCCA
>JAAAKL020017809.1:0-10470 GCA_010016065.2 Carybdea cf. marsupialis auct. non (Linnaeus, 1758)
AAATACCGTGCATCCCAATCATCGGGCCCGGGGGCCGTGCCAACCCCTCCCAATCACCCCATATGATCGGCCGACCTCATCGGCCCCCTCCCCCCCCCCCCCACACACACAGCAATTGAATACGCGTATCTGTAGAAAGTTGAGGGTTAACTAAAAACACGGCTTGGAGTTGTGGATGTAGAGAAGTTATAACAACAGTAAACAATTACTGATAGTTTTTGAACCTTACAAGTTGCTATCCAGCATTGTTCATTAGATGTTTTAGCACTAGACGAAGTTGAGAACATTGAAGCAGCAGTATCTTGACAGAAGGGTTGGGTCGTAGATGCATAAATGATATACTTTTGGTAGTGCATATTCGTTTAGAGCTTCCTACAGGAGGGCACTGGCGCAGTAAAGGGATACTGGCCGCAAATACCTTATAGCACCATAACTGTTCTAGAGAAAGATGCACTTAATGTTTGGGTCATAAACACCGAGAGAATAGAATCGGTGAGCTCTACACTCCAGTGAACATAAATCAAATAGATAGGTGAAACTAAATGTAAGTTTAATATAGAATATATGTTCAGACAAAGGAAATCTACAGTTCCTGCAGGCATCATCGCTTTTAGAATCAACACAAGGGGTTTTCTACTGAAACGAGCTTCATCAAAAGTTGGAATAGAATTTATTGGCGATGTTATTGACCGTACCTTAAGAATAGTTCACAATGTAACATGTCTGTAGGTTATAAAATTTATACTGTGTTGTTTTCATAATGGTTACATGGTGAGGTCACTAAGAGAGAATAACAACAACATCTTAACACACCATGACTCAAAACCCATCTGTTGTGGTCAAATTGTATTATGGGCGAGAAATAACATTAAGGGACAATGAAATTTATTCTTGTTCTCGGAGCAACTTCTAAGATGTACGATGAAAGCGGCACCGTTACCAATGGATCCAAATTTGCAAACCAGGCCTTGCTGTGACACAAGAGAAAGGCAAGGCGAAAACAGCCTATGAAACAAGCTCGCTGATTTAATACAAGTGTGTGGTTTGCATATACAATAGTAAAGGTTCTCTAAAATCACCACAAACGTTGAAAATTATAATTGTTTCGATTCCCAGACAAAGCCCATGCTGGAGGTAAGAGCTCGCTTGAAAAGAAACTGCTGAGACCAGAATCCCGAGTTTCTCCTAGTTGAACACTAGGTTTACAATCAAGAAAGTTAAAAAAATACGTGTTTGGAAATGACTGCAGCACAATTAACAGGAGATGCAATGTTGATTTAAATCTTAAGCACCTATTTGTTTGATGGACATGGATATCTGAGCTACTCGAGGCAAAATGTCCGCATTTACTCCTCCTTCCCTCAATAAAAATGTGGATACTGCAATCAAGAAAAAAGATATGTTGACAGCACGACTTGAAAGTGACGCTTACAACCGTAGATTCAAACTTGGAAGTACAGATGGGTTAAGAAACAGATTTTCGAAAAGGTTGTTAATGAACGAGGTTGATTTAGTGCCATCCCTCGCACCACTTGCAACAGTCAATGCTTCTGCTGAACAGAAATCGAGAAAAAGTCATGAGTGGATTACTCAACCTACCGAAGAAAGTGGATCACATACGGAGTACGTCAGATGCAGGAAAGCTCCAATCATTGCCCATGCACCTGCAGGTATTACGCAACGACGAGTATGTAAACATCATACAGACAATGGAAAGCCCGAAAAATCAGCTTTGACAGTTCCGTGCTCTCCCATGAAAAGCAGCATGACTCTAATTAAACCGAATTTCCCAGTAGTGACTGACAAAAGGAGATGGCGATCGGCTCCTTCATTAATAAACGGACCGATGGAGAAAGGAAGCCAGTTATCCGAGTTACATCGATCGAGTAGTGATATTGAATTTTGGCAACAACGTAAAGCTTTTATTGATAACATAAGACTAGTAGATCATAAGCTAGCAACAGCATATTACACCGAATATCTAAAGGATATTTCTAGTTTGTTAAAGCAGTACAAGGCCAACGCCAAACCGATCCAATGGACCGAATTTCCGTGCCGTACATATTTGAGGGAGAGCAAACAATACGATACTTTTCATCGGAAACAGAGAGAGAAGAATCTTCTCGATTCGGATACTATGAATATTCAAGGTTCCAAAATGTCACTTCGGAAGAGAACCCCGTGGAGTCGAACAGAAACGATGTACCATCAAGAGGGGGTACAGTTTGATAGCAAGGGAATGGAGGTGGTGATTAAAAACGTCAAACAGAAGGGGGGTTCAAGGAGTGATACTGTTCCTGACGAGGAAGAAAGTAATCAAAACACCCCAAACTTATAGATATAACTTGCATTATCTCGATGCAGTGGAACAGTGAACAATAGTTAATGGAGACGTGCACTTTTTGAAGTTAACTCCTGTTGTGTGCGACTATCAGCTGGTGAGACGTTGTGCATTGTAAAACTTGAGTGTGTTTAGACAGACGTAGGAATGTAAGATGGAAACAAGGCTTAACGCCGGACATTGGGGGCAGGAGGAACCCAGCAGCTGGCACTATCCGATCATCAGAAATAAGAATTTTCCTACATTGATCTTGTAATGGAAACACGGTTTTAGATTCGAAACATGCACAGTTCATAATCGATTTGGGTGATCTGTGACAATATATCAATATCATGAGGTTCCACATGGACATAGGTATACTTCGGAGAAGTGGAGAACTCCGAGGAAGTTTCGGGGATTGAGAGGGTGCGTGAGGTAGCTGAAAATATAAACAGAGTCGGCAAATATGAAGTCTTAGTCACTCCTTCTACAATTGAAACAACTGTACCTTATTAATACCCGCACAGTTGCTTATTGACGTTCTTAAAATTCATCCACCAGTTGGTTTGATCAAACGCATGAAAGGAATATTACAAGAATACCGGAATGAGGAAATATATTTCCCAGTGCATCCCCATGGAGGTCACGTTATCCATTACTGGTAATGAGAAGAAAACAGCAAAGCGATAGTTAGATTATTGCTTACATCCTTGTAAGGCTCGAAATGGAATAGGGAAAAATTAGCTGAAATTAGTTTATCAAGTATTAAGTTTTGATTTGATTTTTGTATTGATTACCAGTTACAGTGTAAATAAACAAAACACTTCATCAAACTTCGCAGATATTTCTTTAAGAAATTATTCTAGTGTACTCCCCAAGAAATTGCATTTTTCCAGGCCGCCAATACGACATGGCAGTCGATGATAACTATTCACTCATGACCTTTGTATTTTGTGCACTGTTCTTGTTCCACAAGTTTTTTCATGACTTTTGCTGGAAAAAAACCCTTCAACTCTTTAGTTAGCGACTCTGTAAACATTAGTTTCTTCACTTTTCGCTAACTGTAGCACTTCTGCCAACGACCTACGTGCTCATTTCACTTGAATCTTGACAGCAAGGTTTTAAAGATACCCTTAAATGAGGTTTGTTCATCGGCGCCACTTTGCTTGTTCGATATTTTCCCTTCGTAAACCAGATGATAAGGAATGAATTAAAATATGTCCCTTTCATAAATCCCCGAATTCTGAGATACTCCAATAACCATTCTGACGTAAAAGAACTGCCAGTTATCGTTACACTGTGGATGTCGGTTTGATTTATGCGTTTCCACGCCCGCATTTTAAACGAATTTTGTCCATAACTATAACCATTGGCAAATTATGGTTTGTAAATTGTATTTTCTTTGCCCAAAGACTTTTACCATAAATTATATGCTCCAAAATGAAATTCAACCTTTTACTTGATGAGATAAAAATCCTGACTTACAAACACCCGTGCCGCCTTGAAGCGTTTGCAACTATTTTGCCCTTCGGTTCATGGTTTAATGCATAGAGCGAAAAACTGATGACATCACAGAACCATTTGTCGAGGAAGACTTTTTTACATCAAAGAGGTAACAGAGGCATCAAACACCCGTTAACATCATATCATGTTCACTACGTATCCCAAATGACATTCAGATAACAATTGCGCAAAAGATCTTAATGAAACGATATGGGAACAAACTCCTTTGCAATCAATTACTTCTTTGATGTTCACAGCTTAAAATGTGGCAAAGAGAAACAAAAATAGGCTTTCGTTAGTATCCTCGACTAATTTCCCGAAATCTGACATACCATAATCTTACTGCGACCTATAGGCTGAGCCCAAAAAGCTTTCATCATAAGTTAATTGCGGATCACTTGAGTGCAACTTAGTATATAGAACAGTAATAAAACCACTCCTCATAGCTGCCCAGTATCTATGCCCGGCAACCTTTTAGCTGATCATAGGTGTATGGACGATTACGTCAAGACCTTCAAAATAATAAACCTACCACTTCCATCATCGTAAATATCATGGATGGAGTGCATCAAACGATTATTGCATACTCTAGTTTAACGCAGTGTACAATTAAAAGGCAGAAATGCTCACCACTTTTAAGACCATGTCAAAGATAAAACGAAATTGTGGTTACAAATTACTGTAGTAAGAAAATAAAGTCCTCCCTTGTGGTGGCGCTAGGGGGGCTGGGAGAACACGTACCCTCAGTTCTGGCATTCAGCGTTTTATTGCTCTATAGCATGTGTTTCGTCTGTTCCTCAAGGTCTTCATAGGCCGCGCCGCATTCATTTATTAATGCCGGCATGGATTTAACAGTGTTCCCGGGTTGTAAAATAAAGTGAGCGTAAAAGATTTTATGTTGCCCCACCCCCCAACCAACACAAATTGACAGCTTCCACCTCTCTTTACCCACCCGATCAAGAGTAAAATTTCAATGATACAATGCTATAAACTATATGATGCAATCGATATCTTTACCTCGTAAATAATACTTACTTGAATGTCATTCTCTGCTTGGAATCCGTCTCAGAAGAGTTTGTTGATTGTGGTGACTGTAATTGGCGGTTCTTGGCTGTATATCATAGTTAAGACTACGTTAGTGCAGGGTAGATTGATAGAAAGACAGATCGATAGATAAACAGATACATGGATTGACTATAGATAGATTAATAAATAAGAGAGAATTTATCATCATAAACAAAGGAGTATCCTTTTGCGCGAATGAATTGGATCAATACACACGAGCCTGAAGATGGGAGAAGGATCTCGACTCAAGATATGATAAACATCTACCATCAACAATACACACCAATTAACCGAAAACTACTTTCGGTCTAGTAGTCAGCATGTTCAGTGCAATTTGCTAGTAGTATGAAAGGGGTAGATCTCAGCAGCGTTAGATGACGCTTCTCTTTATCATCATCATATTCACTATACGTTGACACTAGTTAAATTTAACAATGCTGTGTATTTCTCCACACGAGTATTGCTCGCGAGGCCATTTTACCACCAGCCTAAGTTAAAGTTACTTGCAAAATTCTATTCATTTGAGAAGAAATTTACCTTGCTTAGTACAGTTACAGTTACGGTTCGGTTCGGCACTTTCTTCATCATGTATAACAAAACCAGCCCAAGGAGTACATTTTGAAAATTATGTTGTGTCTGAGGTATGAATTGCGATTTACAGTCAAGACAAGAGTAGAAAAAAACCTACAGAGCTTGCCTTTGGGTCACTGATTATTGCAAAGGTTAAAGAAGAAGAAAAACAGTGATAACCTAATGAAAGGTTTCCAACTAGTAAATAAATAAATAAATTGCAATTGTACAAACAAGAATTTTACCTGCAAAATATTCGACTTTGTTTTCAGATGGTTTTCGTGGCCATGGTTGAACGGCTGCGGGATTCCCCATTGTTTTGATTTTCTTAAAAAGTGCCAGCCGTTTGTCTGCATCTATGGTATTAAAAAGAAGGGAGGATCAGCAGCACTACAAGAAGATGCCGCAATGTCAATGAATTTCCTCGCAATAATTTTGATTTTCTTTGCTTTTTCATTGTTCTTGCTGCTCCGTTTCTGTACCACTGATCTCTAAAAAACACTGGATCAAGCCTCTTCCGTCTCAAAGCGAGGTCAGTCGACGGAAGTCATTCTAGTCCCCAGCAAACGAGCTTACAAAAATGTGACATATCTTTGCGGGCCTTCCCGCGCTATTTTAACTTCTGTGGCCAAGGTTCGTGACCATGCTTTTTTCGCTGTTGCAAGTAATCGGAAGCCCGACCCAGCCTTTTTTAGAGATCAGCGCTCTGTACTACGTCTTACTGTCTTTCGTAATTCAACCTCCCCCTCATTGTTATTGCAATGATTACTCCAGTGGGGTGCCTAGGATCCTCTAGTAACATTGGTTTTCTTTGCTTTCTTAGTTTCTGGTGTTCATGGTTTAAGTGAAACTATGCGTATCAAATCATTTTGCCGTCGCTTCCCCTTCTCCTCTTAATTTTTCTTGTGGTTACGCTACAAGTTTGTATTCAGATACAACTCGCTCTCAGCGGTTTATGTGCTACGTTAAATCTACTAACATGAAGTAACTAATAGAACCCAGGTTGAGTTTTGGCAAATGGGAAACAATATAGAGCACTCCCACCCAGTTGTGCTTACTTTTTTCCTTATTCGCATCATTTTAAATTCCCTAACCAGCGTCCTTCTAAATTACCTGCAAGTTCTCACACGCCGTTCCAGAAAAAAAAAATCAAATATCAGTCTGATACAAAGAAATAAACATTTTAAAATTCATATAAAAACCCAGCCTTTTACAAGTTAGAAAAAAAATATAACCCGACCTTCGTAAAAAAGCAATAGGTGTTAATATCAAATTGATAAAACCTAGAAACCGATCACGGAGTCCTAGGGGGGGGGGGAGTACCCCCGGTAAAGAATCACAGGTCTAACCTGTTCTCTGTCTTGGTGTTTTCTTCATTCTCTTGGCTCTTTTCATCATCAGTTCAGCTGTTGCATTACTTCTGAAACCCCTATTAAAGATAGTTTAATTCATAAAATTAACATACGGCGACACGAGGTGATATTCACTCGACTTGGATCTACCGCAAACGGGAGAAAACCGTCAGCTGCCAGTCTCCACGACGGCAATGTTCAATTATAGTTTGACATTGACCATCCATTCAATCACTTTTTATGCATCAATATCATGGCAGCGTCACATCGTGAGCGTTACAGATTATTTCAAAATGATGTTACATTAGGATTTATCAGAAATGCACGGCTGCAAACAAATATTACAATATTGCAATAGCCGATTACTTAAAGGTTATGGGATAGTAGCTCCTTGTGGAAACCTCGTGATTGGCTAGTGTGTTGCTCTCTTTGCAAGCAAAAGTTGTTTTGGTTTTGGTAAGAATTCTGTTTCAGATTTACTGCTGAGGGACATGGCTGTTTCTGTACGTTAAATTTATTGTCCTTGTATAAGAGAAAACAGGATAGCATTCTGCTATAGGATTGTGTAGGATAGGATAGGACATTCGATCGGATTGACTGAAATACTAGATATAGCAGATCATAGGCGATAGCATGTATCCTATTTGGGTGTTATCCATTCAAGGCAGAGCATGCTGTAGCTAACCATCTCCCTGTGACACATTGTTAACATCACTGAGCTCACAGTAGCAAGAATGCTAAACGTTGTAAGCCGATGCATATTTACAATGGTATGATTTGTACCTGATGTCATTTTGGTATTCTGGATAGTGACTATGAATTATTATTCACTTTATTCTGGAGGCAAAAGACAGGTTTACCGCACATGAGAAACCTCTATCATGAATCAACATACATTTCAAGTGTGCTGATCGCTATAAATTGTTCTAATTTATGCATGTACGTAGCGAGTATATCCACAATGTTAATGCACATAAGATTTAACTTCCAAAATTATGCGGATTTTGACGTATACTTGCTAACGTCGCAGTCACGAAATTGATAAAAAAAATTACTGTTTGAAATCGGAAGTCAAACTAAGGCACTATGATAGTCAGCGCATGGTACCTCAAGGAATAATACTCTGACCAATAATGTTGGGGTGGCATTTAAGAACGTCTGATTGACGCTAGATATCAAAAAGTGGAATCAACATTTGATAACTAATAAATTAAGCATACAATTTAGTCAAAGGCTCCCATTGATAAGGACTTCATGGCCACATTGCAATCCGGTTACATCTCTATGATTATAAAGACTTTGAAGACAAGTAACAAACTTAATGTTGTAAGTTGCCTTTACCAGTGCAAGTGCTGCACTCATTGCCGAAATAAACCTTTGCTTTCCTAAAATGTAGCTTCACAAACTAAAGAATCACCTCCTCTCTATATCTATCCCATTACATTCTAATGATTTAAGCTTCTTGCCCTCTGTCTAAATCTCTACGTCTTTTATAGTAAACCTTTCATAATTTTGTACACTCTCATTACTCTAAGGGATTCCAGAGTGCAAATGGAAACATATGCAGAAAATCTAGAAATCTACCGTACAATCAACAGCAGAGAAGATCTCCAAGATCTGACCGAAGTGAGACAATGCATCTTTGCTCCAAAACACTTGACACTAGTATCACGATGCCATATCATGATAGAGGGGTTCACCACTTTAAATACACAGTCAAGGAAAGGGGCCAGAATAACAAATAAAATCTTCCTAATGATGGTATAACACTGGATCCGTTAGTGGCGGATGTTGACTCTGTGAGTCATTAGGTCAATGGGTGAATGTCACTTAATATTCCCATCTAACCACTCCAATCTGACCATGGATCCAATCGTACAAGTGTAAACCCTCTTCACAAACGTGAAACTATAGTTCCTAAAGCAAACATTTACGGTTCATTGGCAACTACAAAAATGGTCTCTACTATGTAACAAAGCATTGTCATGGTCTTGCTAATTGTCAGAGAGTAGTAGCATATTAAGAAGAATAGCATAGAGGCTGAGATTACGAACGAGGTTGGGACCAGTTTACGATTATGTAACAGTCTTGCAAATGATAATGCCATGCATGGGACACTCATTACAGCTTGGCTTATGGCTCACCTGACAGATCTGCCGAACGACAATATAAAATTTGCATTCAAGGAATCGATGGCCTATTGTCTGGCATAAATGGCGAGTACAATACATTCTAAACCGCGATGTTTGTGTTGGAGATTAAGGGAAACTTGTCTTACCATTCGTGACTCAGATCATCAGCCTTCTTAGACGAAACCATAGATGTGGCAATGCTTCTAGCATCGTCTGGGCTTCTATCTTGGTCACCGTAACCTGCTTCTAGTCCTGATGGCAGTGCTGAACCTCCTGGTGAAGAAATCCATGCTGCTTTGGGCTCTGTGGGCTGGGGGCAAAGGAGTGTTAATTTACTTTAAACAAACTATATTTTCACACCCAAATCAAAACCCACATGAATTTGATGGAATTAAATAGTGTTTCAATAAAAATCCGCCGCTCTACAAATCATCGTGAAATGTAGGAAGTAACAATTACAAACAACTAATTCTACAAATGTAGAATTTGACAATCACACATGTAGAATTTTACAGATGTAGAATTTTACCAGCGTATTTACTGGAAAAAGGTTTTTTTCGGCGGTTAACAATCAAATTGGAAAATCAGTAGCTCGCAGTAATATGTAAGGAAACTGTAAAGGCTGGTCTAAAATTGACTGTTTAACGCAGGTGGCCATTAAAAAGAAGCGGGCTTTCTAAGGAGTTACTCTAGTTTACAATATAAGATTTCGAGTAGCTAGTATTTCCTCGTTTCACTTCTCTTGTTTTGTCGGCTGTCAAGATGGCTGCCGAGGGGAAACGAAGTTTGTTGCAGTTGGTAATAAAGCACAAGCACTTTCGGATACAACAAATTTCCATACAAATGGTGAAGCATACCTCTTGGCCAAACTCCAATCCTTGTCTTGCAGTCGGGGGGAGCGGCACATACCTGTAAATCGGCAATAAAATAAAACAGAACCTGTGGTCTATGCATATAAATTGAGCAAATCAGCCATTTGACAATCACTAAATCTCTGCAACCTGCGTCATTAAATCACCTTTTTGCCTATACGAATACGAATATATTCTTTCTTAAAACTGTGTTCACTTTCATATCTAGGGCCTCCACAACATTTAAATTTAGTACCGGGTCACCATTTTATTCACTCTAAAAACAAAAGGTTAGAGTATTACAACCATCGACAGAAAGATCGCAATGTTGAAAATTGCAAAATTTTGACAAATGACCACGATATTAGAATTGTAAAATTTGATAAGTAATCCTAACATCATTCTAAAATATCGTAAAATCCCGAATGTAAGCCCTTGGCTTATAGAGGTTTGTAAGCAGTTTTTGGTGGGCTTATAATCGGGGGGCTTCAATACAGGGGGTTTACATTCCGAAGGTCTTTTGGCTTAACAGGTGACTTGAGTATTCTAAAATATTCACCATTCGCTGTCCAATCGGAGATACTAATGACAACTTTTAATGCGCAATACTTTACAAAAGAACAAAAGACAAAATAGTGGCTCTATATAAGATCTGCCTATGTTTTATCATTCTCACT
>JAAAKL020017810.1:0-10469 GCA_010016065.2 Carybdea cf. marsupialis auct. non (Linnaeus, 1758)
TCAAGCTTAATTTTGAGCTAACTTCCCCTTTGATCCCTCTCAGTCAAATGTTTCTGCTTTTAATAAAGCATGTTGTCGCCAGAGTCTTACTGAAACTCAATCTCAACATCAGTCAATTGTGTTGATCGCACAAGTGACGAATGATACCAGAACTTCAGCTGTTTCAGGGATATCGAGTTTCAGAATCGAGTTCAGAAACAGTGCGTACCTATATTACACATCTTTTCTTTTCGCCCTCAAACTTGAAGAGGTTAACGTACTCCTGGCCTCATGCTGAATGAGAAAATCTGAGAACGATAACGGAAACCGTAACGTTAGCACTTAGTGTCTTCGTTTCCGTTATCGTACTGCTTGCTGAAACTCCCTAATGAAATGTTTATGGATTGTTTACAGACTTTACAATGCTATTGTAGTGTTTGCTACAGCTTTTGTTTTGCTATCTGAAAATGCATGAAGGCCAGTATTATGCCAGTGGTAAATTGAAGTTTAATATTTTTAATTATCTGTAGTTTTCCTCTGTTCGTAGATCTAAGTCAATCAAGTAAAATAGGCTATTAACTGTCGTAGCATTCATTGTTCCGTTTCTAAGATTTGTGAGTTGGTACTCGCTTGTGAATCGATTGATTGCTGGCAGCTTGGGTTGTTACGTTAGAAGGGAAGAACTGGTTCTTTTATCTAAATTTTGTATAATTAATGACATAATTGGTTAATGAAAACTTTTTTATTTAAATCTCTTTTAGTAACGAAAGGTCTCCAAGAGGCTTTAATTAATGCTAATGAAGATGATCTTGAGACTCTCAGGGACTTTTGTTAAGAAAGTTTATGTCGTCCCATGAGCATTAAGTCGAATTCAGACGGTTTTTAATATATTGATGCAGAAATATATCAAAGATAAAGCAGATGAGGCCATATTAAATATATATGAATGGTTAGGAAGACTAACGGAGGATCAAATACCACCGTTGGAGCTGCCGATGAGAGCCGATTTGCTGGTCATATGCAGGTGTGATTTCCTACATTTAGAGGCTAGCAACATAGAAGAAATGTAGAGCAGGTTTATATGCATATTCATAATATCATCGCTTCTTTACTGCAGATCAAGCTTAACAAAATAGTACAATATAATTGAAAAACTTCTAACGATAAATTTACGTGAAACAAAAAAAGAGAGATTATTTCTAATGTCTCCAGTTTAGAGGGAAGAGAACGTCTCTAATGTTGATAACAACGCAAGCCTTCCAAAATCCCGTGCAAATATCAAATTAGCATTCAAAGCTACACTTATATATCCGATTAAACAAATATTTTTTGAACTGACGTCAGATTAGTAATAGCTTTACTCTACTTTCTTTGGTCCTGCGTGTCTTTGGCAGAACGATGTCGCCGCAACCATTCTTACGCTTGTCAGTATTTTGTAAAACTACGGAGGCAAGAATAGGGGCATCCTAGCAGAATAGGAAACATTAATTTTGGGTATATAACATGGTTTGATTTAAGAAATTAAAACGATTATAGACATGTCCTTTATTATAAAAGCTGCAAAGGGAATAACCACCAATTTGCTTTCTTTTACTGAGATAAGCAGCAATATCTACACTTGTTTCAGACCTGCCATTATAAAATATTCATGATTTACAATTTGGCCCCACCTAGAGCCCCCTTAGTATTGAGAAATTCAGAGCTGAAGGGGCCTGGGCCCCCAAATCCCTCTCCAACGCATCCCTGCTCATATGGCGGGGAACCGGTATTACTGCAAGTGGCATAAGTGTCATCATAGGGGAGAAAAGTTACACCTCCGTGAGACTTTTTGCCCAAGATAGAGTCTAGGGAAAACGTTCCTCTGACTACCTGCTTGGCACTAACATAAATGAGCACTTACTAGAGCCATTCTCGAGGAAGATGACGTTCTGCCCTGTAAATTTCCATAACATTTTAATGTTTCATATCTCAATACCTCCATGTTGAAAGTAAATGTAGGCTAGTTATCAGTCTGATTCTTCACATACAACAGTTGTAAGTATTACTATTTCTGTAAACGTCCAGACATAAGTGAGAACACAGATAGAACATGCAGGGACAGCGGAGCTGGGGGGGCAGACCCCCACTTTTTGCAAGTAAAAGAGTTAGTAATGTGTTTTCACAGAGTTGTAACACAGGATTAGAGTCAGAAGTGATCCTGCCCCCACCCACCACTTTCAAAACCGTTGCGCGGGCCCTGACATGGTACGAGTTAACACTTCAAAACCAAGTTGCACTTTGCCCCCCCTCCCCCCCCAAAAGTGTCTATAATCAATGACGTAGTATAACTCAAGTCACGTGTGCTTTGCAAAGAATCTCACCGTGTAATTTCATGTACCAGGTCAAAAATGAAAACAAAATATTTAGTTATCATATGCCAGCCTCGCAGTGACAGTAAGTTACAAATAAACACTAGGGGTATGCCTTTCAAAATCCAGGAAGTCCCGAAAGTTACAAACACTTTTCGAGTAACTAAAGAAAGCCTGACGCCTAACTAACACTTTTAGCCGAATGCATATAGACCTATGTATTTTCTTTGGAATCTGTTATTCGCAACTTGACAAGCGTTAAAAGTGAAAATTATGTTTTTCAGTGTTCACCATGACCATATTGATCATGGATGAAGAGTTAGAGCCTGGAAACAGTTTATTTTTGCTAAAATCATTTAATCTATCACATATGAAAAACCTAAAAACCTATACGTAGTTTATTTTTGCTACAGCTGTAACAAGCATAGACAAGTCATTTCTTATACGTAAATGACGAACATCTTCATATCAGGTGCTCCATGTGCAACCCTAGATTTTCACGTTGGTCATTCTGTAGGGCTTTTTGAGGAAATTTTGCTTTAAAAAGAGATCTATGACAGTCGAAATCGAGATCAGTTTCCATCTTTGGTATGCTAATATATCAAAAAGCTTTGAACATTGGAGAAGTGCGTCATAGCAGACATATCCTCATAAATTTTGCGTCATCTGTTAAGAGATTATGTATGACATGGGGGTTAAATATCTATTTCCCCGTTAGACCAGTTTGAGAATCGTCGTGGGACGTGAAACTCGGAGTAACGAGGTAGACTTTTGCAAGTCCTTTGATTTGTATGATATTTTCCCCGTTACGTACTTTTTGAGCGATCCCTAAACGCTTACCCCTTAAAGAACTTAAAGGAAAGCAAAATTGTGATTTAGAGGCAGTAGCGGTTCTAGGTGGAGGCCGACAGGGCCATGGCCCGAGGCCCCGCGCCTCAATGCTAAAAATTGTGTCTAACTGCCATATCAATGTCATGGAAGTGAGTGAAAACTAGAAACCCTATCCACTGGAAGGAGTAAAATGCCTCCGGAGCTTCAACAGTTCGATCATGTCTGAACTTCCTTGCAATGCATGACGTCATAGGGCCCCGCACCCTTCAGAACCGCCACTGTTTAGAGGAGGTAATTACTTGTATTTATATCCTCTGTCAAGGCCAAACGCATATATGTCTTATATATTAGACGCATTTATATTTAGACTTCTTTGCTTTGATTTGGTAGATAATTGTTGTTTTACATTTTCACTTCGATGCTTGGCTTTACTACTGAGATCCAACCTGTGTCGGCGTCTACGATGGTCACTTTTTACTCTTCCATGTTTAGTTCGTAGTACTTACATAAGGAAACTAGTTTTGGCGGGAAGAATGTAAACACAAACTGATACATTCAACCACAGCTACACTGCTCAGTGGAGACAATATATCAACCCTTGCACAGGATGAACTCGGAACCTACAGTTGTGAAGTCCGACCAAGATGAAGTCACAGATATTGCTGCTCAACAAACTGTTATGTCCACGAGTATTGAAGTCGAAGGGACTAGTGGGGATGTTGTCAAAAGCGAAGAAGATTGCGAACTAGTAACCCAAGGGCTAAGGAAAGCGCATGATATTTGCATCGAAAATATTCTGCGAGATTCGTCGGGGAGGTGAGTTTCAACTTAGAAACATAATCTGTAGTTTAGATAGACATTGGTATTTTTCGAGGATAAAAGTAAATGGGGTAGAAGCGATAGGTAGATGTATTAAGTGCAAAGCTCCCAGTTACTTTAAACTTTAGATTGGTCTTTGTCCCCCTATGGTACATGGTCTGGCCAGGCCTCTCATGGACATATGATATATAGCACCGAATAAGGGAATTCGAAGTCCCCAAAGCATTCGTCAAACATTAACACTGCCTACGCAGTCACATTATATTTGTTATTGTCAGTAGTCACTGTAAATAATCACTTTCAGTTATTATTAAATCCTTGTCTTTTGAACTTGCTTTCCCCTACCATAAACAAAAGTGCAGTAATGATTTAATTGTTAAATAGATAGTATTACTTTTTTGTAATATGTTATATAACTACCCTACATAGTTGCCAAGCCTCCCTTATCCTCCTGTATACAGGAGACTACTGTATTCCACTCCACCCTCTAATGTATTTCTACTCCATTCTCCTAGCTAGATCCTGATCCTGTTTATTTCCAATAATGAAAAGTCTCCCACCTACCTCATGTATATATCCCTTTATCCACTAATCATATTTTTACAATGTCATAGACGTCTGATTAACAATATGACAAACAATGGTGTGATTTTACACTAGCCACACAAATTTAACAGATAAATAATAGACATCTTTGCTGCATGTGCATATATTGGAAAGACTGTAGTAAAGGAGTTAGGGGAAATAAACAAAATGTATCTAATACGATCCCTAGACGTCTCTAAATAATTTGAGGAAGGGATTTAGTATAAGATGAAAGAATGATAATATACGGTGAACATTGAAAATGTACAGCAGTTTATACATGTGCTATCTCGCAATTGACTCAGACTGAATGCAAAGTGAATACTTTGCGCTGGTAAGAGCTTCTTCTAGTAGGTAATCCTA
The DNA here is from genome assembly GCA_010016065.2 of Carybdea cf. marsupialis auct. non (Linnaeus, 1758). Taxonomy (NCBI): domain Eukaryota; kingdom Metazoa; phylum Cnidaria; class Cubozoa; order Carybdeida; family Carybdeidae; genus Carybdea; species Carybdea cf. marsupialis auct. non (Linnaeus, 1758). Next base: position 4,926 of record JAAAKL020017810.1, read on the forward strand.
TTTCAATTTTATTTAATTATGCCAAATACGTTTATCAAATGAAACCATACTCAACCTGTATCTAGGAGATTTTCAAGTAACACCAAAGTAATGTTGCCCTTGTTGTTTTCCTTCAGTTAAACAGATGCATGACAGCTTCAAATGCAGACCTGAATCAAGACAATATTGTGAGATAATTTATCAGTTCAATCAAGTTTAACTTTACATGGCTTTATGGAAAACACCATGATCTTTCTTTTGTCTCTATAAGTTATAGTACTTTTTATGTAGAATGAGCCATTGTTTCATAATGACCAAAGTTCTTAAACTTTCCTCCTTATATCATATTTCTTATTTGGTAGGTATAATTATATAGCAGAAAAGTATGCATCAGTATTGAAAGGTAAAAGTAAAGAAGAGTTAAAGGCTTCAATAACAAGAGTTTTGGACAATGTAAAGAATGCTGCCCAGGTAAGAATCTTTTGTCTGTAGTTAGATATTGCATTCATAGCTGTTGTGAGATCCAATCTAAGTGTTACAGGGTTGTCATCCTTCCTGGATGTAGCTACTTAAGTTTATCCAGGGTGGTAACATTCCATAATGAGCTTCTCCAAAAGATTGAAAATTTGATGTTTAATCACGATTATGTCTCTTAAATTTAAATAATGTCATATGTTTGCTTACACATTTCATTTTCATATTCCTGTCATTTTTAGAAATGTGAAGCTGCATTAAATTTCGGCTGTAAAATGTATGCTTGTGTTAATAGCATTTATTTGCAAAAATTCTTAATCATTTTTTTTGTGCAGGAAGAGTTCACAAGCTTGCTTGATAAAGAAGAAATAGCATATTTGATAACAGACCTGCAATATATCATTGAACAGTGCCCAGTGGATGATGAGGCAAGGACGGTTTGGTAAGTCTCATTTCTGGGTGAACTTGTTATGAAAGTGTTATACTCATAGACTCAGAAAGTAATGAATTTAATAGGAATGGAAAATAAGTGGGATAGAAAGAGTAATCAAAAACCTAAGTACTGTAGGACACCTCAAATCATACCTTGATGTTCCATGTCGAACTTTGCTGTTCTATATCAGTTATACCCAGAAGTAAGGCAGGTCTTGGTTTATAATTATAAGATTAGATAACTAAACTGCCCCTACATCTGTCTTTGATTTGGTTAATTTACGATGATTCTGCTTCTCCTGCAGACAGATTGGGACATTGACATGGAAGTGGATCAAGGAGTTTAACAGACAATGTGTAACATAAGTTACATTTTTTAATATTAGACAAAAGATTCTCCACATTTCAGTTCTACATCCTTGATAATCTAATCATTTTGGCATCATGACATTGTGTTTATTTGTTTGTTGATCACAGCAAATGGACATACATGTGCAGCTCCTCCACATGATTTATAGAGTGTTTGTACTGACTCAGTTCCAAATATATATGCTGCAGTTAGTTTTCTGTTCTGCAAAATGTCTTATTGGAAATATTAAAAAGAATTTCTTTATATATATGCAGGAGGCCAAGTGGAGATCCAGAAGAAGACATAAAGCCTCATATATACCAACAAAAGTTGGACCTTTCAAGAATTTTGGATGAAAAGATAAAACAGGTTAGGCCCAGCATTCTTGAATGATATAGCAACACCTACATGTCATTTTTAAGATTTTTCTCTGACTTTCATTTTAACCTTGCCAAATACTTATTAATCAAATATTTTTACCTGTCTATGTATGTATGTATGTATGTATGTATGTACCAACAAATGTTGATACCATTGCAAGAGTGCTCAGTACCAGAGCCTAATACTACTAAGTAGTGGTAACATTTTTAAGGGAAAGTGTAGTACCACAGTTACCTCTAAAGGTTTCACTGCCTATCTGCTGATATTCTTCAGACCGCAAAAACGTTTTTCACACTTTGGATGTTGCTGCTGTCGTAGCCAACCCAACGTGCATTGTGCATAATCATCATTATCATTAGTATCATCATCATTATCATCTTCATTGTTATCATAACTATCATCATCAGTATCATCAGTGGGAGCAATATCATCATCAGTAACATTGTCACCATCATCATCATCATCATTGTCATCATCATCGTCAATCATCATCATCATCATCAGTGGCATCATTATCATCAGCAGCAGCAGTAACACTGCTCAGCATTATTAGTGGCAACAGCATTATTGGTATGGCTCCACACATAAATATACACTTTTTGCAATTTGCAAAATGATACATGTTTAAGTCTACATCAGTTAATGTTGTACCTTGCTTAAATAGATCCACATCTCTCTTTTAAGGAAGAAGAGGTATTTGCTACTATGAAAGATACAATTTTACAGAGGAGGACACAGTTAAGGTGCACTTTTAGTGAAATAGAGAACTTATCAAAAAGGCTGGATAAGGTATGTCAATTTTTTGTAGCATATCTGACATGTATTGCTGTATTTCAAGCCTTGGACTATCACCCAAATCAGAAAGTCTTGTATTTGCTGAGTAGTCAAATTGCTAACTTACTCAAACATGGATTCTTACTGGATAAAGTAATGGAAGAAAACTTGCACCTATAATCTCCCTAGAAGTTTCATGAAAGGATAATGTTCATTTTTTAAGCCCCATACTCCATTACAGAGAGCAGGAATATAATGTTGCAGAGAATCACATGCCCTGAGCCTTGACATGGAGAGGTAGGATGGCCAGTTCCTTTCCTTGCCATCTTTACTGCTCCCAAGCTAATGCAATGTGCCCTTTTTATTCCTGGGTTCACAGTAGGTGTTTCCAGGCTGATGGGCAAGGGTGGACTCAAACCATCAACCCTTGTTAGCTTGTTAGACCAGCTCTCTACCAACTGAGCTAACTTACCTCTTATTTACTGTGCCAAGTTCTGAATTAGTCTCCTATTGATACATATGGCACCATGCTTATTTTCTTTGAAAATTGGCACCTAGACATTCTTAGTTCAGCCCCTGCATGTCAATTTTGGTAGTGATGTCTGGCAGTCATTTTTACTTTTCCTGTGAAAAGGAATCCCTTTCCTAACTTTCAGAGGCTTGGTAGTGAACATACAATGTGGGAGGTTAAGTCAGATACAGGGGGTGGGAGATGTTATTATTGTCCGAGTGTCAGAGTTTTTTGATAAACAGGCTTTCTTTAACATAGATAGGTAACCACAAGAAGCAGTTGTTAGAATTTTGGAGTCTTCAGGTGACGTAAGGCGATTTGTTTAGATGTTATGTTGGAGAAAGGGTGGTCTAACATTGGTAAAGAGTGGTCCAATGGCTACTATGTTGACAGCTTAAGAGACTGCTATGTCTCACCAAAAGAATTTTCAATTTCATTTTCAACTGTACAAACAGAAAGATGGGGTCTCAATGGGTTTACCCCTTGGACTACTGTTTGCAAGTACGTTCCTTTCTCATCATGAAATGAGTTTGATAAGCAACTGTCCTTCATCCTTTAAACCTATTCTACTATTTCGCTTTCTATTGTATGGTAATCGATTCCTGTCCTATCTTAACTCTAAAGATGCCAACATCTTCTGAACTCATAGTAACGGATAGTCCTGCATTGCTAGATGTTAGCATCACAAGTTTCAAAGGGAAATATTTCACATCGGTTTATTGTAAACCAACCTTCGTAGGACTCCTTACCAATTTCGAGGGCTTAATACCTATCTTTTATAAAAGGGGCATTATCAATGCACTCAAACATCACTATTTTGAAATTTATTCATCATGTGGTAACTTCCACAAGGAGTTAGTCAAATTCGAATGTATCTTTTCTAAGAATGGCTATCTGTCAGGCCGTATTGATTCACCTATAAATATGTTCTGGAATAAGGTATTCTTGCGTGCTAATGAAATTACCAGGGTGCTTAATTGTATTGGTTTTCCTGCCTTTATCTGGAGCTCATCCTTTACAATTACACACAGAAACCAAATAACTCTTTCCTACCATGCACGTACTATTTATATGCCGTCCTATGCAGCGACTATCTTTGTGCTTTCCCTATGGAAAGCATGTTTCTAGACTCTTTGCGATCCATTGTAATTTATCAAAATATGTATGAACGCTGCTCAGGACTGTATTAGGTCTGACGACCAGCCATCTACAAACTAGGATCTCTAAACATATTGGCATCTCAGCCTTGACAGGTTTTGCACTCCCTAACCCACTTTCTCCAATATAGGACGACATGCTATCTCAAAAAATCACCTTATGTCACCTGACGACTTATGAATTCTAACAACCGCTTCTTCTGGTTATCTACTTCTGCTTGTAGAAAGCCTGCTTATCAAAAAACTGATTCCAACACTTAAGAAGATCAACAGTCCCTACACCCTGTGTTCGTTTTAATCTCCCACATTGTATATTCATTACCAGGCCTCTGTAAGTTGTTTTTTCACCACAGATAGCAAGGATTGTCAAATTCCATTTAGTCACTTCGAGAACGTTGTGTGAGATACAACGAAACGTCAGCATTTATATGCATTGAGCAGTTCCTTGTTGTTTGTTTCCATATTATGGCTGTGTTCAAGATTATTACTTGGGCAACTGTTTTATATTGCATCTTCCTCCTGGTATGTCTATCACGTACATATTAAATATAAGTTCTTAATCTTTTCAAAGACAAGTTTTATTCTTGTTGGTATCGATTTGTTTAATTAAAATGTTGATTTCATCATCACACTTGAGCTTCTTTTCAAGCCTCCATACTATTCCAAATCCTCTACTTTTCTAAGGGGAAATCTTTCAGCTATAGGTTATTTGTGTTCCGCTTTAAATACTCTAAAAATGTACAAAGCAGATTGTCAATGTACGTATCGTAAAGCATGTTATCGTAGGGTCGATGTAGTTTAATGGTAGCGCAAAAGATCGAGGTCATCTCTTTTTAAACCACACCCAAAATGATACCTTGTCAGCTGTTTCTTGCAGCTCATTGTTTATCTTCCTACTCTCTCTCTCTCTTTGCGAAGCAGACTCAATGCTGGAAAAGGCTATCAAGCTTCCTTTCAACAAAATCTGTCACTCCAACTGCTATATGGTAATACTCAACCCTCCACCCTTCGTATTCTTCTATCAGCTCTCTGTACCGTAGTTCCTTCCGCTCCTCTGCGCTAGGAAAGTTTTCATCCCATCCAACAGTCAGCTCCAATATGATTGCTTCTTTCGTCCTTTCATTCCACACCACGGCATCTGGCCTCTGAGCTGCCACAATTAACAGGAATGCCAGTGTTTCACTGATGTCAGGAGCTACTTTCCAGCTGCCTTCTCACCTTCCGCCCTTAGTTCTTGCACGAAGTGGCTACTTCTACCCCATGCACTTCCTGTTTTACAAAATGTCGATTTTGTAATTTGCTGCACTTGAAGTAGTTGTCCAATGTTAAACTGACATCCATTCAATCGTAAGTGGCATGGCAGCGGGCAGGCGTATCAGGAAACGTCAAGATACAAGGCGCGGTTAGCTTAATGTATTGACTTTTAAGACTTTGTTGTTACAACAATTTAGGTATGAAAAGAATCACAGTGTTCTACTTTTAATACA
>JAAAKL020017811.1:0-10468 GCA_010016065.2 Carybdea cf. marsupialis auct. non (Linnaeus, 1758)
AGACTCGCTGAAACGGAACCTGTGTAGGCAGAGTTGTAATGAGTCATCGGTAAAGTGTATATTATAATAACAGTGTTATATCAAGTGGGACCAGTTGAATTTTCGAACAATAGATAACAGAGTGTACACTCACAAATCTCGGTGTTTTTGGAATTTTGGAAGGTGGGAGTGAGGCATTCAGACACTGATTTTCCACTGTTGGCCCAATTTTCATATGAACAAACGTTTTGGTATAGACGGACGCTGAGATTTCAGCGTCGACGCTACGATGGTAGCGTCCTTCCATGTGAAAAGGGTATTAGTTCGTCCGTAGACGAACCAAATTCAACGATCTTTAATCGCTAAATTTATAGATCGTCTCCGTTCCAAACTGACGATCTAAAGCCACGAGCTCAAGCATTTGCCGTTCAATACGGATCAATGACACCCGCCGCAGATTTTCCGCAGTCAGAATAAGTAGGGAGAACTTTTAAAATTCCAGGGAAGTGGTATGAAGAATTTTATTGGATTGACCTTCGAGGAACCAGAGATGATGCATGTTGCACTAGCAGCAGATGTTTTTGTTCCCTTGGCAAGAGAAATCTTGGCATAATTTTCGCTAAGATTGATATGCAATGAATTAATTGTGCCTATCATTTTCTAAAGATTCTGGAAATTCCACCGAAGCTGCTATCGCTTTTCAGGAAACTGCATAACAATGCAGGAACTTGTGTGCGCATGTACAATAAAGATTCCGAATGGTTTTGCATCGGGAGCGGAGTCCGACAAGGATGTGTAGCAGCTCCGGATCTCTTCAACGGCATTGTCGACCATCTGATGACCCGTGTCTGCGACCGAATCCCCGGTGTATGGCTGAGTGACTACAACCTGACCGTTCCTGAGTACGCCGAAGGCACCACCCTGTTCTGTTCCAGTTATGAACTAATGAGGGACTCTCTGCGCATATTTAAAGAAGAGGCGCCAAAACTTGGCATGAAGGTCAACTGGAGAAAAACCGAATTAATGCACATTGGTGATGGACCCGACCCTCAGACCATACTTATCGACGATGAACAAGTCAAGTTTGTTACCTCCTTCACGTATTTGTGTTCAACCATCACTAATAATGGTGATCTCTTGCCCGAAGTCAATAGAAGACGTGGCATAGCGACCGGTGTAACGAAATCCCTTCACAGACCCTTATGGAATCATCGCTCAATATCTCGCAGAACAAAATTACGTATTTACAACACTGCTGTCTTGTCGGTATTATTGTATGGCTCCGAAACCTGGCCACTGAACAAAACCTTAACATCGCGTTTGAACGGCTTGGATAGCACTTAGAAGAATTGAAGGAATCCGATCTTGGCAGCACGTCACGAATAACAAGCTACGTGAGCGGACGCAAAAACCTCCAGTCTCAGTTTTAACCGCTCAAAGAAGGGTGCGATGGCATGGACATATTCTGCGCCAGCCTTCGATTCATCCAACCCGAGTGGTCCTGGATTTTAGTTCGTCTGCAGCAGAATGGAGACGCCCACGAGGCGCACCTTGCACTCGATGGCTTGATGTCGTCGCCAAAGATCTGCTATCCTGTGGAGTGCCTCTACCTCAAGCGGAGCAGCTCGCTGCTGATCGTCAGCACTGCCAAGCACTTCTATTTCAAGTTGGCTCTACGCACCGCACGGTGCTCGAGGATTATTGAGTTTGTGAGTGAGTGATCATCTTCGAAATAAACGTAATTCAAATGACATTCTTATCGTGCTTCAGGCCGGCCCCAATGGGTTTGGGATTTAACCGTCAAGGTCTATTTACACTGCACCAAAACTGGACAAAAACGGTTACAATTTTGTGCACCTTAGCACATGTAACAGTGGAGAAAAATCACCCCAAATTTGATATTAGATTGATTGTCTAGCGTTCGGTTCTTGCAAGGGACATCGTCTGAATACAAAACGTAGGCCTGCGTAATGCATTAACTACTAGTCCATCGGTCGAGCGAATCCAACAAAATATCAAGGCCGACTGAAAGCGTAAGTGAACTAGCAGATCGATTTATACCTCGTACTTATCATTTGCTTAATTTTCTAAATATGGTGCATTATATGGATGACGAGTGAACAAGGCTTAACAAAAATGAAAATTGGGAATACATATTAAAATGAATGCAATCTGAAAATTCTGGGATAAGCCTCACAGGGCGTGCTTGTGTGTGTGTGTGTGTGTGTGTAGATGTATGTGTATGTATCGTGATCTCAAAGCCGTCATAGTCTTTTTCAATACAATTCTATTTTGTCATCATCCTTTGTTACGAAGTTGTACGAGAGAGAGAGTGCTGCGCATGTTCCAACCAGTTGTACCTGACTTTTGCCGTACGGAGTTCGAAAATTTTGTGATGGTGGTGGTGATGATGATGATGATAATGTGTAAGTGCAATCAAACAAATTAAAAACCCCATCATTTTCTAAGATTTTAATATCCTTGGATTTCAATATTCTTGGAATATTGGGGCCCCTATCTCAAGAGGTGAAGTGTTTAAGTGACCTAGACGCATTATTGAACAAATTTTATGATAAGAATAACGATACTGAGACACAAGATGTAGAGATGGAGTGCATGGATATTGGTTGAGGAAACCCGCCTTCATGCATAGAAGGATTTCAAATTAGCTGAATGATGTTTTAAATGAAGTAAGCCGATTTCCATCTCTGATGACACTTCTATTGGCTCATCTGCTTTAACTTCTGCGTCTGTTAGTAAAAAGTGTTACCACATTAACGATGCCTCCGTAATTTCTCGTATCTGCTCGTCGTCCATAGTTACAGTGGGACGTCTGTTTTCGGATGATTAGCAATTATATGCTGGAGGCCGATTAGAATTGGCCTAACAAGTAGAGGGTTATGGTTCGAGTCCACCCTCGGCTATCAATCTGAATACTCCCACTGCGAAACCAGCAGTAAAATGGGTACCTGGCATTAGCTGAGGAAGGATAAAGGCGACGAGGAAAGGAGCTAGCCCACCTACTTCACTCTGCCGTGGCTCTATTTCGATTCTCTACCAAATCACATACCTTTGAAACTGAGGGCCAATGTATTTTTATGTGGTCTGTCAATGGACAATTCGTACGAAGCTTGTATTACAGCATTACGTTCGTTTTGTCTCCTAAAATAAATGTTGTTGCTGAACCATTTCGGTTTAGACAGAGAGGGAAATTTGCTGAAGAGACTCTCGATTATATCATTTTGGAGTTTAAACATTTTTCTATAACTTGTGAGAACGGCAAGTACGAGACAATGTTGGATGATATGATTCGCGACCAGTTGGCCGCAAAGACGTCAATACCAAAATTACAGGAGAGGCTGTTATCGTTACTAGTTTGACTTAGCAGAAGGCCATTGATGCCGGCTATTTTATGGAACCGGCCCAGAGAAACACCGAGTTTCTTCAGTCAACTTCAGTTCATTTCCCTTCAAGTATCACTGCGAGCTCGGTTCTATATTCCCATTGATCACAGTCAAAACCCTGTTCACCGTTTCCCTACTATTCTTGGTCGGTACTATACCATGGTTTAGAAACTGACATGACGTAATATCTCAGATAGAAACGAGGTGAAAGTCATCAGGAGGATGATCCTCGTTTTCGACAGGATTAAGGACCAAGGTCTTCTAGAAGCAAGGTGAGGAAGCTGTAGAGACCGTTCTAAGATCGATAAGTACTTTGTTGTGAAGTTTATTATCCTATTCTTATTGCTGTACAACAGCTTCATGATTACAGTTAGCTTTAATTATTGTAAGCAATTAGATTCTTCTTTGCAATACTGTTACGCAATTCATGACAAGATAATAATTCATTCAGGCTTGTTCTGCCACACTGACGGTCTGTTAGTTTCTCAGTCACTTCTTCGGCTTATTGATCTAGCTCATGGCTCACATCTGGGTCTTGTTCGCACTAAGCAGATTCTTCCAGAACTCTATTGTTGGCCCAAGACTTTCAACATACCATTATTATCAGTCCACTGACAAAAGCCAACATCACACTCAACTGCCTTTGCAGTGTGTTGAAAAATAGTTAGAAAAGCTTGACAAGTCGAAATGCTTATAAAACCTTGTTTACTTGGAACGGCGAGAGTTATTCGGAAAGTGTTCGACATGAAATGAAGAATGTAGGAAGCTGCAATACCTAAGACCGCTGGTTGTAGTCCACTATTGCAGCTTGATGCCGAGATATAACATCAATCTTGTGAAAAGTAGAGATAATAACAATCAGTGGTTGGCTCAAAAAAATTGTATTCTTATCCAAAGCCTGCCTTCAGTGAATGCAACTCAAGCATTGAATGCGTTAAAAGTGGAAAATATGTTAAAACACGGAGTTGTTTTACTAGGATACCGTTATTTAAATCCAGAACGTACTATGCTTTCTTTTCCAGTGTTCTTGTACCTTCTTCTGATATTAAAGTCCTCTTGACTTTTGCTATTTTACCACTGAAGCGAGCCGACACGTCCTCTTCTACAATGTTACTTCCAGCTGCGTTTGGTATGATTGTTACTCGACAAGAAAAGCCGCAGCAAATACGTGCTAAGAGAGTCCGGTTGTTTTTCATTGTCTTGCAACAGTCTAGTGGCATTCGTTTATTCGATCATGAAAGAATTCAGTATCGTCCTCATGAAAGTTGAAACAATTAACGATAAGCTATGATTTTGTATCCAATATGAGGCTACCTTGCGAAATTTCCTGATATCAAATCATTCTCAATGAAACAGTATTTATCCACAAGTAATAAATCGACTCCCAGACCGGATGAAACATTAGGGGTGCGTAAGAAATCTGTAAAGGCAAATATTGAACTTTAATCGAAGGCATGAAAATAGAACAATTACTAAATGAGGTGACAAGATTAAAATTTGACATTCTTAGAGCGTGACAAACTCACTGGAATTGTGAAAAAGCCAGAATCATAGAACAAGATGGCTATATTATCATTGCTTTATCGCGAGAAGACAAAATGCATAGACGCAGTGTCGCTATTATTATGACAAAAGCCCTTGCGGACTCGCTGTCCGATTTTAATTCAATCTCAGAAATAATAGTTAGTGTCACTTTGGAAGCTGTAAATGGCCCACTTATCATATTCCTAGTATATGCACCTGATAGCAGCTACAGTGAAGATGTAAAAGATGTATTTTACAAAGACTTCCAATGTAAAATAACCAAATTGCATCAAAAGAGCAGTTAGAGTATACTAGAATATTTCAATGCCAAAGTAGGAAAGGACTGTTGCAAGAACTGGCGGTCTGTTGTTGGATAATTTGGCTTTACCACAAAGAACCCTCAAGGAGACCGACCCTTACAATTCAACGCCATCAATAATCTAGCTGTGGTCAACACTTCATACAAACACAAAGTTGGATATCCCCTGATTACAGATCTTGAAACCAAATAGACTACATCATAGCACAAAAAGATCTGAAATATGTCCCCAACTGTAGTGTCTATAATTCTGCATATATCGGCTCCGGACACTTCTTATTGATGGCAAAACTTCAACTATTAATCACATGCAACAAAACAAACCGAAAGCGGATGATCAGTTTTGATGTAGACAAACTATTAGATAAGGACTTTGGAGACAGCTTGACGTAGAAAATCGGAGGAAAGTTTCAGCCACTCCTGAATCTAGACACAGATATTGATGATCTTTATAACAATTTTAAAATTGTCACGAACAATGTGACTATGAACTTTGTTGGCTTCCGTAAAAGAAAAGCAATAGATGGAATGTCGAAAAAGATGTTAAACTGATGTTGACATGTGTTTGAATCGAAGAGATGCTAAAAAAATTGATGTTAGTTCAGCCATCCAGTGAAAATTGTGAATTTTATAGAAGCCTAATTAAGAAAGTGAAAAATGATGTGAAAAGCGCAAAATCACAAAAGCTGGAAGCAAAAATTTCATTATTAGAAGAATATTATCGGAAAACGACCCGCATAGCCTGTGTAAGGTTGTCAGGGAACTAGACGATAAACCGAAAAAACTGTATCAGCTGTGAAAGATTCAAACGGAAAAAGCATGTTCAGTTTTCACCACTTCTTTCACTATGGAAAGAACATGATGAAAAACACTTAAATACTTCCTTCCATCACAATGAAAATGCTCTAGATTGTTTGAGGGTAGATGAGACATTATATGAACTGCCCGATATTGAAATCAGTAAGGCAGAAAGCCGAACATCAATCAAAAAATGAAGAACAGCAAAGCACGTGGTATTCATGTTATCACTACAGAAGTAATAGAAGCTGGCGGAGAAAAATGGGTTGGAATGCTTCATAAGATATTTAAACACCACAAGATTTCTCGTGTATGATCATTTCACCAATACACAAAAAGAGATAAATTGGTCAGAGAGAATTATCGAGCCATATCATCTCTCTCAAAACTAGGATAAACTTTCTTGAGAGTTCTCATGGAGAGGACGAAAGACAAGATCAAAAGTAAGCTTCGGGAAGTCAATATGGATTTCGCCCGGGCTAAAGAACAGTTGACGCCATTTTCATTGTTAGGCAGATGTTAGAACGAGCAAAAGAAAGAAGGATCCCTCTACACTTTAACTCCATCGAATTCAAATCAGCATTTGATACAATTTTGAGAGAAGTCCTGTGGAAAATTTCAAGAGCCAGAGAAGGCCAGAGCTGTCAATCTTATTAAGTATTTGTATGATAAAACGAAATGTGCGGTTATAATCGATGGCAGTCATCCGGAATGGTTCACAGTTACAGTAGGTGTGAGACTGGGTTGCATACTCTCACTAGTTCTGTTCAAAATTTCACTCGAGTTTGATACGGATGAAATTACTAACCTAAACGATTTCGACCTCAAGAATGACATACGACTTTGATTTTATCGTCTACTAGGGAGCTTGAAAACGCATCTGCAAAATGGGGATTGAGGATAAATGCAAGCAAATGTAGAGCGCTAACACCTGAATTAAACGACAGTGTCACAATAGCTGGTGAAAATGGTAATAATTTTGACAGCTTCACCTCCCTTGGCTCATCTGCACCTGACACGTCCAATGATGTTACCAGAACAATTGCTTTGGCGTCCACAGCCTTTGGTAGACTCAAGAAAAGATTATGGAGCAGAAAACAACTCACAAGAACAATCAAAATCCGACTATATAAATTACTTATCCTCCCTCTGCATCAGAGACTTGGACACTGAAGACAGATGACAAACAGAAGCTATGGATGTTTGAGAATGACTGCCTTAGAGCACTGCATGGAAAGACTCGCCGGGACAGATGCAGAATGAAAGAAGTTAGAGAATAGCTCAGTCTCACTAGTAGTGTCCTATATGTTATCCAGAGGAGAAGGCTAAGCTGGTTCGGTCATGCCATACGGAGAGGGGAAAGTAACTATGTTTACTGTGGTTATAAGGAGCATTTCGATTGCAAGCGCCCAAGATGAAGGCCACGAAAGCAATGGGCTGACCCAATTACGAAGATTCAAAGCTACCAGTTCCAACTATCGAAGGTATTGCAACTGACTGGGGTCGTTGGAAGATGATTGCGGATGCAGAATGTGCTATGATCTGGCAAAGATTATGCATTTAAGTCAAATTTTCAAACTACGGCAGTGAGTTTGTAGACGATGCACTGGTATTAACTAGGCGTGGATGTAAAATCAGATCTATTGAACAACTTTTCTGTATGCAGTACCTGGTATCAGATGAAGATAAGAGTGGATAAAAATCTGTCGTTTGGAATAATCAAATCAAATACTGTTTCTAAACTTATATTGTCCAAACTGTTCATCATCGGAAACTTTACAATATCAATCCCAATTACTTTTAGTTCCTCTCATCCTGGAAAAATGTTTGTTATAAACTTTTGTTATATTTTGTAATAACAGCAAAGATGGTCTGATTGCCATATGTCATTATTATTCGAGGATGGCTTGGTAGAAGTGATTAATCAAGCTGCAATGAGGTTTAAACAATAAACTGAGATTTAAAAATTATCATCGTTATTCTTTTTTAAAAAATAAAGTGACAGGCAACAAATTTGGGAGGACTTTGTGGGTATTTCAGTAGAACTGTCAACTCCTAGAAGAACTGTCAAAGAAGTATGTCGTAGTAGACTTGGTAAATCCTAGGCAAAGTTGTTGTTATTAGCTAATTAAAATTAAATCTACAGCTGTGTTTAACTATAGTTGGTTGTGAAGAAGCAGAAAAAACATATGTAATAAAAAAGATATAACTGTATGTATTTGCTGGACATACTTAATGTATTGTTAAAATACCCAAAACTGCGACAAAGCAGACCTTGTGAACTAGTGATAGATTCCTGCCTCCTCGTTGCCGGCAATACCGAAAATGACGAGAGAATATCTAGGATGTGATAACGCGTAGTATATAACGTGGAATGTGGTAAATATGACAAATAAAAGGGAATAAGAAGGAAAATCCAGAATCACCGAAGTATGGTTTGCTATCACTGGGCCTCGTTTCTTGCAAATTTATAACATCGTTTTGGTTGTAAAACTGATTTAAAAGAGCTTCCTTCACACCAAATATTATGTTCAGAAAACTCCAACCAGAAAATAAAAAAATGTCGCAAAGCTCGCTTCAAATCATACTAGCAATACATTGGAATCGGAGCAGGGCTTACTAAATAAAAGTTATTTAGTAAGCCATGGATCGGAGCATTAAATTTCAAATAACAATTTGCTCAAGAAGTCACGTAAAAGCCATCTTTCCAATCCAAAACACGTAAAAGCCATCTTTCCATTCTGCAAACAAAAATTTTGCCGTACATGTCACAATCAGTCAAGAATTTTCTCAAGTTCGGGCTCTTATCAATCAGCTAGTTTTGGTGTCTCATCGATTGAGATTAGCCTCCTTAGTTTGTTGTAAAATAATAATCATAATAAATTTTGCTGAAATTTTGACATAAATGCCACAAAGAGTCAGCAATCATCTCATGTGGGCACAATCATTCATGGCCCAGGTTTGGTGTCTGGTGAATTGTGATTTAGTCTCCTTTATGATAAAGAAGTAATGTTTGCTATTTCCTACTGGACTGATGCTTCAAAGGCCACTTGCATCCAAAAATGGATATCACTGTTAACCACTTCTTACTTCTTCGTGAGAACTCTCGAACTTTGTACTGGCGAATATAAGGACAGGAATGGTATCAAACACTCTTGAAGCATAAACAAAGGAAAGGTTAACATATTATAGTGAACTAATATTCTGCAATTCTTTTATTTGTTGATGAAATCTAACATTAATGAAAAAGCACGAAGCCTTACTCTTGACATAAATGTGCCAAGTGCACATGATCATTGTTTTTTCTCTTGAGTGACGGAAATAGGATGAGCTAGATTTTTGCGAATAGTTGCACACAGATAGGGTCTGTTTCAGTGTCCCTCAACCTCTATCTCTGATTACCCCCATTTTTACACATTATAGTCGAATTACCCCCTTCTCCACGGTATAAGTATGCTGTCAAATTCTGAATCATAGATAGAGCTCAAATAGGAAGGACAATTATTCCATAATACTAGCAATCGGTTTGGAACTGACTTTAACACAGTAATGATCATAATGAGATTGTATTTGAAGACGTCTCTTCCAGATCTTTTCAGATTTCAGTACAAGCCCTGGGCTTGATGTTTCTTCACCCACTATTTAAAACCCATTTTCATTATATTTAATTTCAATCACGAATCTTTACATTTACAAATATCACGTCGGGTCAGTTTTTAATTAGTACGTAAACCAATGGACTAAGTCCGCATTTAACAAGATATTATATAGGAAAAGGAAATAAAATATTTGAGTGCGAGATGATACCTCTTTAGTGCTGCCACTATTAGTCTGCTATTCGCCCCTACCGCCCATGCGTTTCCCCCTATTTCCCCCTACGCCAAGTTCCCTATTTTTCACCTATTTTCCCCTACATTTGTGTCAATTCCCCTGCATCAATCCAAAACAAACCTACTAAGTATTATACAGGAGGTTCATTAAGGAAATTTTATGCGAAGAAGCAGTCGAATAGAGAGATTGAAATACTTCATAAAAATATAAGAAAAGAAGAATTGAAAAACCTAACATTATAGGGAATAATCTCAATGATAATTAGATATCAAACGTGTAACTAAACAATGTTTAAAATACAAATAAAAGTTATGCTTGAATACTAACAGCGTATATACTCAGTTTTTTCTCGAAAATTTGTATCGTTTTCTGTACTTTGACGATCTGCTTTTGTGAACTTGTTCATACACTCACTCCTGGCATTAGCATGGAGCTGAGCAAGTCGTTCATTAACCTCGAAATGCTCCAGGAAGCATTCGCTCGCCTTTATGATTGACTTAATTGTACTGACAGCATGACAATTTTGAAGCTTTGTTTTGTTGTTAACTTTCGAAAATGTTCTCTCAACTCCTGCAGTACTCTGTGGCAGAGCAGTGATCTCCAACATAAACTT
>JAAAKL020017812.1:0-10468 GCA_010016065.2 Carybdea cf. marsupialis auct. non (Linnaeus, 1758)
TGTTGTAATTGAAAGGTCTTAACGTCGTTTGAGATATTAGATATAAGAAATGCAATGTTCGTATGTCTCTTTACGATATCAGTAATATAAAGGAATATATCACTCGACTCTTGCTCGTTATCATGTTCCAACACCCCTGGACAGTTATGCAGAAAGTTATTTCTCGCTGTTTCTCACACTCTTTCACATTTTTTATCACATATTATAGAAATAGCTTTTATGATACTAAACCTATCATTATAGTGTTATAAAGGCATCTCTTCGACTACACTGTGTCTTAAGTACTACAAACATGAGCCAAAGCCGCACATCGCACATAACTATAAGAATGGTAACGGGAATATAAGAATTTGACTACTCTTCACCTTCATCAGTCATCTGAACTCATATACATGTGTATATAATTCTATGCACGTTTATAAATGTTTAGATATATAAAGAAGAGTAATGGAAATTCGCTACTTGGAGTTTCAAGCTCCTGCAATCTTCAGGCGAATGGCTTTCAAAAATCCGAATTGGCGTTTATATAACATAATACACCTTCTAGCTGACATGGTTGCTAACAATAAACTTATACCCATGACGACACCTTGATACAATTTCCGACCATTTATTGAGTGTCGACATTTTGTCGGCTTTCACCAAAGCTAATTTCTTAAGGCATAAGTTACCTTTGCTTCTGTAGGGCTTTACTTTCTTTAAAATTTTCCGACATATGTTAAAATCTGTCCAGTGCGATTTTAAGTCCTAAATTTTTTTTGATAACTTAGTCTCTGTCCTGTACTGTTCGTTATCAAATGATTTTACATGATTTCTGTATCTGTCTTTGAATTTGCCGGCAACATTGATTTTACATCGTCGCTGTCCTTTGTTGTACCTACTGCCTTCACACACCACGCCTTCGGTAAGGCAGCGGTCTTGTAGATTTGTGTCACTTCAGATTCAATATGCAGGAAAGGATTTTAAAGCCACGTAGCTCAGAGAATATGCCCCCTCCCCCTCCAAGATGTTTAATCCTATTTTGCTCCCACAATCTGCTTAATCACAACATCAGTGTATTCTTTTTTCTTTTTTTCTCTCTCTAAATGTAACTTTGCGGTTGATAATGTCCCCACAATTACACGGCTGCATGTCAGTACGTCCTGCACACGTCCAATTGCAAGGGTTATGTAGGGATATTTCAAAACAACAGCAAGTTTCTTTATGATTGGTAGATAACAAAGCTTAATAGTTCCTCATCATATTGATGCACTATTTATGTTGCTAACTGGAACAGAAAAGTAAATCAGTCTCCACAGAAAGATATCATCCGACACCAATCAATTTTCACACGGAACTTCTACTTTCAGAGGGGTTCAGAGGCCTGCCTTTGATTGGCTGAGTAGATATGGGAATATTATACCAGTTTGTTGAAAGTGCAGAATCTTATGGTCAAGCACTGGTCTGTTCACAATGTGCAGTTAGTGACCGCTGAAGTTGGTATGAGTCTGCACCAGGGCGAAGTCAGCTGGTTGTTCGCTTTGTTTACGATACTGAAAACTTCCTGCCATATGAACGGTAGTACCACATTAGTATCTTAGCAACATCTATTGTTCTCCGATGAGTTTGACGTGAACTGCGCCTGTCTAAGAAAGAAAAATATCAGCTTTGTGTACTTACAGGGCTCTGTGCGCAATCTGAACTCGGTGAGAACATAATATGCGAGGGAAACGTTCTGTCATACTATTCTAACCAAGAAAAGAAATTACAGGAACTGTTAAAGCCATTAGTAGGTTGCAAGTCACGTGTAGCAATTTGTACTTTAAATGGAATCGAAGTGAGCAGGTAAGATGATTGAACTTGTCTTGTTATTGTTTTTAGGGGCAGGTATTTGAATCAACTGGCGAGGGCTTGGTATATAGTCAGTTTTAGGTTTTCCTGCGAGAATTTCACTTTTTGCGATGATGGGTGGTGTTACAGGCTGTCAAAGGTCTTCCCTGAAACACTGTAACTGCTGAGAACTGGAAAAGTTTGGAATTTTATAACCGATTCTTCTACGTGGATCCATCGATGGCACAGTTTGCTAAGCTTTATAAATCAGGTGACTCTTCTCTTTGGAGTAGCAGCACGTTAAAGTCTTGCTTGGTACGTCTGGCTTTTGGGTATTTTTATTTTCTAAGATTTTTCAAACTAGTTACTGTTTTGGTCTAAAGTTGGGTAATGTACGCTTGTGACCATTTTATCTTCACCTATTGTTATTGTTCTGAACTGTGAGACTGTCCTCCATCCAACCTCCAAACTGTCAACGATAACAAATTAACGGTGACTGCACGTGAGGACAAAGGTTAACTAAGACAAAGACAGAGACAAAAGACTTTTCAACAAGGACAAAACTGACGTCAGATGGCGTGTGTTTTTGTTTTGTTGATTTCTAGTTGTTCAAAAACAAGCAGATATTTCTGTACCAAACTTGACAGCCGAATACATCATAAGTTGCTATACAACAATATATAGTAACATGACACAGAACGTAATCTGATTTACCAGTGTGGTAGCCACATGAAACACCACGAAGCTGGCACCCACAAAACGTTAGGGTGGCTTCGAAAGGCAAACTTCCCGAAGGGGACAGCCACCTAAAAAGGGTACAGGGCGTAACTTGGCTTAGTTCAGCTTTCGCCACTTTTTTCTGGATTGTGGCCCCTGCAGTGATCAGATAGCTCCATCGTGGCCCCCTTTCTATGACAATAGAGACAGTACACCAAATTTTGAACTATTGTCGTAAGTGAAACAGCAAATGTTTGTAGTAGTTTTAAGTGTATTTTTGAGTATAGTTTTTAAACGTTAAAGTCCAATTTCCCGTTCTTAATATGATGATTGGTATTGATGGTGTATGGAGAGCTTTCTGATTTCGGGTGTAAATTCAGTCAGGTGTAGGTGTAAGTCTATCCCCCCCTCGAAAAACATTTTCGCCCCCCAGGGGGGTGATATTTCGCCCACATTGGGAAACACCGGGTTAGTTTATTAAGCAATCTCAGTGATTCCTGTGCCCCCGGGAAGTTATGCCTCTCTGCTTTTCAGGAGGTACGAGGAGAGATTGCAACTTGGTGGTAAGACTTTGCATGCGAATAGTTTTAACCAACTCGTGTTATGTATATTAAGGTTGCCGACGTGCCCACGCCGTATCGAAGTTTATACGCACAGTTTCATAATCCACCTAAAAGTGGAGCGCCCAAGTGGTGGCATTGAAGTAAGGGTACATACGTAGTACGTATCAAAAGTAAATAGCGGAACCTGATTAACTGGATGGGGTTGGGCCAGACCCTTTTGCTCCATACGTACATTTGTGGGTGCTTGAAATTTTTGTACTCAGGCAGATACACAAGCAGGTATATATATATATATATATATATATATATATATATGTATATATATTACATTAGGATTGTAGTTATTGCGTCATACGCTCGCTGTTACTGAATTTTAGCGTATTCTTAATACTACATCGGTAAAGAACTATCGTGCGCTGAAACTATTGACAAATGACATATGCGGACGTCCAGGAGGACGTATAATAGCGTGATGTACGTAATGTACGTACCAATTAAACATAGACTGATTCTGTCTAGTCAAACTAAAGCTGAAACTTAGAACTTCCCCTATTTACAATACTAAAATGTCCATCATATTTCTCGTGGCATTCAACATTGGCCACCAAATGCTGCGCTGTCTCTGACATATTCCGACGCAATTCAGAAAAGTGAGATGTCTGAGCCGTACAGCCGAGTGATACCTATCAGTGGACCTTCTAAATGAAATCTCTACTTCATAGACTGTGTAAAGCAATACTGTGTATGACGCATCCTCGCACCTTTGGTTGTGTCGCAGCAACTTCATCAGCTGCATGAATACAAACCTTCTTACCGCTGCCTTATAATGGGGCAAGCAGCTTAATATCA
This sequence comes from Carybdea cf. marsupialis auct. non (Linnaeus, 1758), assembly GCA_010016065.2. NCBI lineage: Eukaryota > Metazoa > Cnidaria > Cubozoa > Carybdeida > Carybdeidae > Carybdea > Carybdea cf. marsupialis auct. non (Linnaeus, 1758). The sequence goes on from JAAAKL020017812.1 coordinate 3,939, forward strand.
CATGTCGGTGCCATAGGTTTGATTTTTTTTGCTGCTGTCAATTTCTTTGTGAAATGTTCCGTCCCACAAAGTAGCTGTCAATGGATGTCTTTGTACCATTTTTTCAGCCCTCGCCAACAAGAATGTCTCTGGTACCAACGAAAATCTTTCGCTCATTGTGGGCATATAGGTATGGGTTATCTTGCGCTTGGAAGGCCAGGCTTTGCACTGAGCAATCTCTTCTGTCTCTCAGTATTTAGACAGGGAAGGGCGAGACATTATTGACAATAGATGTAAAATGGGCATGTCGAGTGAAAGAAGTAAGTGATGTGAACCAGCGCCCTGTTCATAGACACTGCACTTGGATTGTCCCATCTTCGTGAACCCTTCCGGTGCCTTTGGCGCGGCGACCCAGATTTGGATCCGTCGATTGCCGAACCCTTCTTTAATGGTCGTATGAGTCATATTTCGTGACATGCTACCTGAAGGTCAGCAAAAGCACGCGTTTTTCTCCAATGCTCAAGAATGATCTTAAGTTTGCATTAAATTTCTTGTGGGAAAGCTTAAAAGTGATGAAAGTGTGTGTGGTGGGGGTGGGGGTGTACATCGTGTTTGTTTGCGTTAATGTGTTTGAGGGGAGGGAGTTTAAAGGTGTTGCTTGAATCCAGAGCGTTAATACTGAATCGTAAATCGTAACGAACATAACGCAGCCTGATTTCAGCCATAGCTTTCCAGGGGCCCCTTGCCAAGGCTTAGATTTGCAGCAGTCTCATTAGGGAAATAATGTCGCCTTGCATGCCTGAGTGGTTTACTTAACTATAAGACTATTTTCTCAATTTTTTCTATATTGTTCTCTGAATTCTATCCGTTACCATAACATAAAATACCATATTATCAAGTTTTAGAGAGCCTTCGAAGCTGAAGTCTCTAATTAAATTTGCCAAACACGAAACCATATCTGTAATTTGATTTACGACGCTGTAGTAATTCAGGTTACACAGATCCTGGCTTCTTGGCCTGGTCCACGGCTAGCTTTACGACTGTCATTTCACGAATTGAAGTGCTCCTTCAAAGGTTTGATGCTGGTATTTTACTAAACCTTAACTTCAGGAGTTTGCGACTCTCTTGTAGAGTTTACATCACTCTTATAAAGTTTAAATCTCTCATGGAGAATTTTGGTCTCCCGTGTAAAGTATATGTCTCCCTTACGGAGTTTACGTCTCTTATGAGGAGTTTGCAGCTCCCTCTATTCCAGTTCAGATGTGATATAACTCTCATTTTATAATGGACAGCGTCTTGGTAAATTAACTCGTCGGACAATGAAGCGGGTTATACAGTTTACTCTGTCAGCCACATGATTCAGCCCTTTTAGTTTCCAAAACACTTTTGTGTTTCGCCGATGGGATGAATCAAATAAATGGACATTTTTAAAGGATAACAGGATACTACATGCTGCACTGTTTATCTGGTTCTAGAGAAAATCGAGGCTTCCTCCGAGGTCTGACAGCGTGTGATGAAAAAGACTTAGTTTTCGGAAAGTTGCCCACTGTAGCACATACTTGGCACTGTTATGAAAGTTGATATGACAAAAGGGTTGGAATCAGTTTGCAAAAATGTAACCTCACTAGAGTTACATAAATAGACCTGAGTATAGCAGACAATTACTTTGTACTAGTAAGATGATATTAGTAGGCCAGTTCAGACATAGTGTTGAAGAGAGATCAACTGTAACACGAAGTGGAAATAAAGAGAAATTAACACGAACTGGATTTGAAAGGGTAAGTTTATATTGGCAATCTCAAGTCGATCATCAATGGCATCTGCTATTCCTTTGAGAGACGGAGTAAACTGACATTTTTATTAACTACAAATAAAACAGACTTTGAAGCCAGCAATAATAACGTCCTTTTTGCCATGACTGTTACAACTTTGCAGCTAGCTGCACTATGTTAACCATAATTCCCTTTCTTTGGGATTAATACGAATTTGCTTAGCAGTGATTACGACACCATTTTTTGTTGCCCAAACTCCTGGCACTCATCCCTACGAAAGCCATTTCGTATTTGGAACTGTAAGATTCGTAAGAGAGGCTGTTGTTAATGAAGACATATCAGTTTTGCGAGAGAGAAACGCAAGATTTTACCGCACACTCTGGTCGCAGATACCGAAATTTTGAGGTACGAAACATAATCCTGTTACGAGTATCAAGGGCTCAGGGAATGCAATCGCTAAGTAATTAAAATCACCAATACGACGGTGTAAAGAAACTAGGGTACAAGTTTCTACCTTCATCCATTAGTTCAACTTGGGCAAGTCTATTTTGGTTTATATCTGATCGCATTTCCCAAACAGAAGAGGTAGAGGCGCCAGAGTTCAAGGAATAGAAGGAAAAATTGCTAGTGGGTCAATGGCTGATTCATTGATAGATACGGTGCATTTGTATTATGGGTGGAGTGATAACTTCATGTGGGTTGAAACGTGCGTTTTAGTAATAAGTTTATTTCGGGTTTTACGCTTTTTACGAGTACAGTTCCAGTAGCCCTGGAAGGTAGGGACACAGAAATATGAAATGACCGTTATGGTAAAGTGCAATGTCTGTCAAGACTGCTTCTTTGAAAAGTGTCAATTACTTATTTGCCGTTAAGTTACCTATCTTCACTGTACGATAGCGTGAGAAGGTGAAATACATGCTGACCCGAAATACAGATTATGATTGGATACCTTTTCCAATTATTAGCCCAATCGTAAGTCTGGGACAGACGGCAGAGATCAGGAAGCATTCAAAGCCGTTGCCATCGTCTCAATTGCCAAAGGACGGAAAGGGAGATTATGTTACCCGATTATGTTTGTTGAAGATCGATAATAAAATAGCCTTCGATGGCACATGAGTGCAGACAAATTATTTAGGAAATGCGAAGAGACCTTGAGTTACGAAATTCTGTTAGCGATAGCGACTATGCAGTAGCACGACCCATAAGTCAGTGATTACATTCTGTTTATCGCTTTGAAATATTGTTATTATTGTTATATCAGACATCGCAAGCACAGTGCTAAAAGTAAAATTAGGGGAGATCCAACTTGGGCAACTCGGATCCTGTATGATCTAGATGATAGTCCTAAAGACATTTTGGCTTGGAAGGGGTCAGGGATGGCATGCTAGCGTGACAAGTGCCTGACATCTGTAGTCCCATATAGATCGTTTCGATTTCAGATAGAAATGAAACAAGTAGGCTGTTGTAGAGCCAGCGTCTAGTTTAATTGTTCAATCAGCCTTTGCCGTATGTAGGTTGATGATGTGCCGTCAAGCTAACAGAACAAGTATCTTTCACTGCAAAGGCATTACGGGGAGAAATTTCCTACCTTCTGGACTTAAAAGTGTAGTGTTCAAGAGAGGAAATTCGAGAATAAAGTTTGTCTTGAAATTGTCTTGATGATTAAAATTTGATTGACTTGTGACAGTGTCGAGTATATTGGCGGCGATACATTTCTTTGCTAATGAAAACCCACTGTCATGGTACTTACAACTACTATTTAAGGTTTGATTAAATGAGTTCAGAACGGAAGAATGTTTGCCTTGGCCCATATGAGTTCGACATGCGTCAGCATTACTGAACAATGGGGGTTTTAAATTTCATTATAAATGCAAGAATGTAAGGAAATAGGTAACACATTATTTTGTGAATATCACTTTAAAAAGTACGGTGGAAGATGATATGTGAGTTTAGATTGCCTCGCGCGGTAAAATTAGAAATAGGTTTCGGGTTTCATAATGTCTTGGCTGTTCATTTTGAAGACATGGTGTTCCTTCTCTGCAAATGGTATCTACGAGAGTTATCCATAAGGGGCAACTCAAGTAAGTTATGTTTGTAATTGCAGTATTTCAGGCGGAGGTATCATTTTAAGAGTGGTTCATACGAGCCTTAAGTGTTTAAAACAAATATGCATTTGCTATGTCATATGAAACTTACTCTATTTGATGTACAACCACAATAATGTTGATATCTAACGGTGCAAAACATATATTCGAAGGGCGGGATGGTTAAGGAGGGCTGGGTGGAATTGTGGTATCAGGCAGCAAGGAGGACCAGTAGAAATATTTTCACCTAAAAAGCGAAACAGCAAAAACTAATGAACAAAGGAATTTAAAGTAAGTTACCCCCGGTAGTTAAGCCAATGCCTTGCCAGTGGATTTGTAAATAGTTGGGTAAACACTGCTTATGAGGGTCCTCTTATCAAAAGACTGACTCTCCTAAAGCGTGCACTCAAGTCAGGAAATAGGAAACAAGCTTACAAATTTAAATTTGCCATTTCCATGAAGGACTATTAGTTAACTTGTGCAAAGATCACCGGAGTCTAGCACTCTGCAATTTCCAACAACTATTGGTCTGGATCAGCCCAAACCTGTGCCCCTAAAAAGGCCTGTAATGTAAACACGAAGTCTGCCAGTGTGAGCATACGTACCCAGGCAGTGTGAACGTAGCCTTCTATTCTTAGTTAACGTACGACAAATGTTTGACGCAAGGATCCGTAGTTTACGAGTCCAAGGCATAAACATTAAGGTTTCGAGTAACTATTCTAATGCCTTGTTTGCGTGGCAGATTCGTGCACACTACGAAAGACGTGATCAGAAGCTTGCTTGGTGCAGATTGCATCATTTCAAGCCCTTACACTAGAGCCGAAATCTTTTCCCTCCTCCCCCTTTACACATGTTGCCTAACGTCAATGCGTATCTTTAGTAGTACTTCATGTTGCCAATGCCTTGAGAAATAGAAAGTCGTAGGTTGAATCCGAACTGGGTGAAAACGTACAAATGTCGCATCCGTTTGATTCATGTAAGAGCATATAAACCTCTAAATCTTTACACATTTGACCTTGACTGCTGTATATTTTATAAAGGCCAAAGGTAAGATTGAAACGAAGCACAAGGCTTGACGCTTGCGGATTATTAAGCGCACGTTTGCTTACTTCCTGCTGCTTCTGTAAATCCTGGTCTGATTACTCTAACTATATATAAACGAGCGAAATTCCAAAACACATTTATAATCGTAGTCTTAAGACAGTCTCTTCACTGTTTGAATATTGTTAGATATCTTTATAGAAATAGAATGATCTATTTTGTCTTTATCTTCATGCGTAGTTTTATTATTAGTTTGCTAGTAGGGGATGATGGTTTTGGTTTGTTTCCAAGTTTTATTCTTACGCAATAGTTTTGAAAGGTTTGATGATTGTTTAGTTATGCATGTTCTCACGTGAATGTCTTTCTACTTGTAAGAAAGCAGAACAGTTGTTACGTAACTCGTAGCACTGATATTCCAAAAAGTGACTGCGTGTGTTTTTAGGAGAAAAACTGTCTTTTGAGCACACTTTGACATCACCATAGCTCGATCTTTTGCCACGTTTACGTGTACCAGGGATGCATGGTAATTAACACCATGGCTGTCTGCAATATAAACCCGTTGTTATTACATACAAAAGTCAATATATATAAGATGGAGAAGACATAGGGTTGGATTCTAGTTACTATTGTAGGTATTACGATCACCGACTTCGAGTGGGATCACTCTCGCAGCAGTATTACAACACCATCGTATTGCTTTCCGGGATGCAACGTGAAGTTTTCGAGAAAAAATTCGTATGTTCTCACGCAACTGAAATCTTGAAATTCCTTAACATTCTAGTGGATGATATTCCAGCCATGTAGTATTTACTGGCAACATTCATGTGCTCCACTACCATGTGTCAATGTTCCTTTTCTACTCTGTGTAAGGTAGACAGGTCAAAAAGATGTTTCATGAAGAGATGTCGAGTGGATCTTGTATTGCTGTGCCATAACCATCAGGGAGCTGAGGGACTATAGCCCCTCCAATAATTCCCAAGGAGATTGAAGAATTTTAACAGAGTTCATGTCTTTTCCTGGTCAAGGCCTTGGAACATTTACATCATTTTGGTGAATATTGGTTTTGCCACACCCTTTGTCAGACTCTTTGTGCCCTCCTTGGATTCGCTTCCATTAACACTCATGTCGTCTCCTCCCCTACCCAATGGCTCTGCTGAATCCCTTCTCCTCCCCCACCTCCTGTCTGCCTTTTTCTTCCGACCTGCCAATCCGTATTCCACTGTCGACAAGTCAGATATTCGGTACTTATTCTTAAAAGGTTAAGAAGAGTAGTGCAGTGATCCAAATATAGTTATTGGTCGTCCAGTTGCAACGAAATCTTCGAAGTCAAAACTCGTTACGCATACTTGCGTCAGACAGTAGCAACTACGATCTTCTATTTTATATCTTTTGCATTATGTTTGTTTGCCTAGGATCATGGGAACTGCGATTAGAGAAAATGCTGAGAAGCACGCGTTGCTGAAAAGGAGTAGTGTGAGATACTACTACGGCTATGAATGTCCACGCCACACAGTGATGTATAAAACTAATGACTATGAAGTGAGGGACTATGAAAACACGGTCTGGGTTGGATGTAAAGACACAGGTAAACGATGCATTTGTGTAATAATGATTAAAGTAGGATGAAAGCGGCATTATTATATTTTGCTAATGA
>JAAAKL020017813.1:0-10468 GCA_010016065.2 Carybdea cf. marsupialis auct. non (Linnaeus, 1758)
TTTCTGCTGCGTACATCAACTGTTGTTGCGACTTCTTAATCCAGTACACGGTAATGATAGATTGCATATATTATGGTTTAGGATGAAGGGTTATATTCTTCCAAATTTTCAGATGGCCTCCTGTTGCATGTTGTCCAAGCCTGTTATTTAGATCGCCCTGCTAGCAATGCAATGAAGTGGTTGTATATTTGTAGATAGTGGATGTACCTTGTTACTCCATTCTTTAATTGACAATAACTTATTCCATTGCCTTAGGCTTTTCATTTCCAGTTAGTGAGTTTCGTTTTCTGTAAGGCAAGTCTAATGAACGTGTTATGTGTTGTAGCGTTTTCAGAGGTATTGTATCGTGCCATTTCCCCCCTGCTGAATGATTAAAAAATATGTCGTACCAATTTTGTATAACACTATGATCCCAGTATGTGATGTTTGTCTTAAACCCCCGTCACAGGTGTTTTCAGCAGTAAAACGCTTTTGCAAGACAATCCAGGAAAATTCCCACAAGCTGATGCAGCAGGACATTCACTGTTGCCACCCCTCTCCCCTACACGCACACGAGCACATACGCACACACAGGCACCCACACACTTCAACAACTTCATTGGTGAGCTACCAGTTGTGCTTATCATCATCTGTATGGGCACAAACCCTATTGATTTACATCTTAAATTCACTTGATAATCAAGTTAAATAGTACTGCTGTAAGGACTGGTGTCGTTTGCAAATCATGCGGAGAAGCAGATCTCACTCGCAAAACAGCAGAATGGAGGAGTCGTCTAATGAAAACGAGTTTACACAAAAATCCTAGGTTTCTCCCTCAACCATGAGAGAGTTTGCAATGCCGTTTCTATCCAAAGCTCAGGAATATATTCTGCTATGAGCCCATGTTGGCGCCATGATCAGCATCCACCCGTAATGTGCGTTGCAATAAAACGAACGTTCTTTGCGTGGAGAGGATGCCTTGCGCCAAAGGGAATTGCGAGTCACTAAATGACATATTCACACGCTCCATACACTGGTATACAACTTATTTTCTTTGTATGTGCTGTGCAGGAAGATTACATTCCAGTCACCAGGAGTAACTTTTAGTAAGTCCAACTCAAACCGTTACAACGAATAACATTTTCTACCGACCTGAGCTAGGTGACCAACATTGACAGCATACTATTTCTCTAGTGTCCACATGAGCAAATAATCCTTCACGTTGGACGTCAACATTCAGCTCTATGCATTTTTAGAACAAAGTCTCACTGGGCCGTGTGACCTGATTTAGGAAGGCGTGCAATTCAGCCGGTCCATCTGCCGAAAGCCCATTGAAAGTTTTAACAAGAGAGGATTTACTATGATAAGTTTTGAAAGATTTAAGGGAAATAGAAAATATTCCCCCTATTTCTTTCGTATCATGTGAAAAATCCGATTATTTCAGACCATCTCTTCTCGACGATACCTTGGATAGAACTTTATGATTATGGGAAAGCCAATCGTGCAATATTTCCTAGAAAAGCAAGGCATTAAAACGGCATTAGTATCTGCGAAGCTAGTAAATTCTGGTCCCTGTTTATGTATTAGAACCTTGATAATTAAGAAAATTTAGTGAGTTCTAACAGCAAGGTTTTGTAGCTGATTGACATTTAATATACAATTTCTTGATCCTCTAATAGCAATAGCTCTTTTAACCTCTTCACATGTGAGCGACGGAACGACCTTTCCGTTTTAAAGCGTTTGTATCGTGTCAGCCGTAATGCAAATAAACTGTTGCAGAGTATATAGAGTATATTTCAAGCAGAAACAGCTTTTAGGAAGATTAAGATCTAAGTTAACAATTAATCATTATCAATGAACACTAGGTAGAGAGTTTTACATTTTACGTCGAGTCCATTCCAATGTTAGTGCGAATGACGGACAAAATTTGATAACAAAGTATCATAGCATTCCAATGGCAACTACCAAAGTGTAGCCAAACTGAATTCTACGAATGAAATCCAAGAACAAACGAGAAAAAAAAGTTAAACATTAAATGTGACTCTTAACACTTATGCTTTTGATTTTATGAATCTGAGGGAGAAGCTATTCAAGTGTACAACAAGAAGAGATAACCTGAATATCGTCATTGAGCCAGAGATCATAAAACTCGGTTAAATCTTTCAGTTAGAACTCAGATCTCTGATTAAGTCGAATCCTAACAACACAAGCAATACTCGTGGTGATGAGAGGGAGCAGACTGAACATTTATTTGCAACAGGACAATTTCATGGTTAGAAAGTAAGAGGACTGCGAGGGGAAATGTTAGACAGGATTAGAAATCAAAGTTTAAATGATAGAGACGTTTAAGGATCAGTAGCGTGTTTCGGGACACACGATGTAGTCAACGAAACCTAGCAAGGCACCTGAAAGGAAAGAAGTGTTCAGATAACAAATTCTTAGGCCGAAGAAAGCTGTAAACGTTTTCTGCTGTGAGAAGACAAGAAACCCTTGTTATCTTTATCTTTTCTCTACAACTAAAGTTGTATTGCTTCCATCTGGCAGAGGAGTAAAATAGCAACAAAAGGGGAAGTTGGACAGGAACGTGAAGAGAGATAGGTCCTTGCCTTCCCTTGCTATGCTTCACTGTTGTTTTTGCTGCCTCCCTTTCCTCTTTTCTGAGTCACACGTTTCCTATTTGTGTTATTGAGTACAGTTGCAACACTTATGTTGTTGCGGAAATCATTTGGTACAATCCTGTGGTTTGCAACCAGTACATTCACGATGGCTACGTCGAGAATTATTGATGGGCTGGGGGAATTAGGTGTTTCAAGCTGCATTATTCTAGAAATGCTATACAATCATGGGTTTGGTTATATGAAATAAGACCCAAAATAATTCGATTGGGATTCAAAGCTAAAACTTTAGGCAATAGTGCCTTAAACGGGATAATATGGGCGTTAGCCCCATGTCCCATTAAAGGAAGATTGAATATTAAACAAAGGGACATCCACCCCCACTTTTCAGACAGTGGCTTCGCTTTGCGTACACCGAGATCGGACCTTGCCCAACAAATTTGACACTGTTCCTCTATTTTAAGATCTCTGTGATACCGTGAAACCTCCTAGACGAACTTCTTATGATGCTTCCACAAGTTGGTAAATTTAGATTACATCAAAGTATATGCATTTTATATTTTACCTACCTGTTGACTCTAGTATAAGGTAGAGTTTGAGTGTAAGGTAGAGTTTGAATGTTAGTTACTTCTCTGTAGGCGCACATCTCTGTCAGACATCTTGTTCAGGTTGTTGCGGTTTCGTCCTGTGTACTTTTCAAAAATATCCCTTCTTGTTATAGGTATAATTAAGTGGGAAATCATGTCTCAGTCCATATTCACCTAAAAATTCTTGGTGCTTTTGTCGTCTCCACAAAATAGTAAGTTTCTTCTAACTTGAATAAACGATATTTAAGAATGTGTACTGGACCCTGTAACCATGTGGAGGTGATGATAACATTCCCCCGTTTTACAGAACAAAATGAGGCTTTCCCTCTTTTGTTATGGTTGTTAAGGAACTTTGGTATCAAAGTGATGTATTAAGAAATTCATGTCTATTCTTGCACTTTCTACATCTTTGAATGGATTCAGCGAAAAACATTCCCATGCCAACGCGACGAAACTCTGGAACAAGGTGTGGATTATTTCTCTACATGCAAAATCCTTGACGACCAACTCATATCATTAACAGAGAGGTGGGGCTGCTTTCTCCTACTCCTAATCCAGCTGTAGAAGTAGGATTTTGATCTTATTTCCTTGTAAAGATTATGCCCTACGTTGTAGAATAGTTCAGCTTTAGATGGAGTACCAAACGTAGTTAGAAGGGCGCCAAGGATTGCAACCTTGTCAGTTTTTTGTCTTCCAAGATGCTCTATTGTGTTAGTGAAAATGTATCTTCTTGTGGCAAACCGGTGTTCTTTCATGTATAAACTTGCGCACTTGATATTTAAATAATCGCTACTTGCAACTATTAAGTTCCATATCAATTACATAACTTTTTTGAGTTCGCACTCTATTTTCTGAAGCCCTCCAGGCTCTGTGAAGGTTTTGGATTTAAATGGGCGTTCCATTCTATAATTTCAATACTTTTACCTCATCCAACTTCATTGGTTGAGTAGGTTTTCTCGCTCCTTAATATGTGCAGTATGATAACATCAGACGAGAATATTCCGTGAAACTACTGAGGCTAAAAGGACCGAAAGTAAATCCTTTGCTTGGAGGGGTCTCGACATACGGCCTGCGTCGTTATTCGACTACCCTTTAGAACCCCTCAGCACTTAAATTTGGAAGAATATATCGATTGCAGATGACCGGATGTAATTCGCGAAGATGATCACCAAAACTGTCAAAACTGTGCTGGAAAACTCGGATAGACAAGACTGAAGTAATCGATCTTTACCTACGGAATGTTTAATTTGAGTTGTGAATACGGAGGTCCCAATATGCGGCATCTACTTTTCTCTCTTGGCATTCCTAGATCAACCTTTTCCCTTGCAATCCCTCCTTCCGTTCATTGGGTGTTCTTTGTGTATTTTGCAGAATGTGAAACTACATAATATCAAGCATGTTTCTCTATCTCTCGACTTGAGTAAAATAAAGGACCTTATAAGAGAGAAAAATTGCTTCTTTTTGTACAAATCTTCAGGGAAAATTAGCTTAATATGACCTTGGAGTAAGTGGGATCTTAATCAGGTAAATAGCTTTGCTAAGGTATGTGTTCACAGTAGAGTACATACTTACTGCTATTGTGAAAGGCAAGGCTGATGCCACCTTAGGTAAGGAACCCAGCATTTAACGGCTGCCCGTTGTCGCTGTATCTTTGTCAGTAGCTGTCTAGAATTGATATTGATAGCATTTTCGTAGTAGCTAGCAGAGGCGTATCAAGTAGGAGAGTGGACCCCCTGTTACGATGACCGACTCGAACACACGAACTGAGACTACAACCTAGTCTCGAACTCAAAAAAGACTCATGAAGATAAGAATTTCACCTTATCTTATAAATGAAACATATCTATTCACATTCAAAGTAGAACTTGCCTCCTAAATACATGGATCAGTATATTTTTATATTACGAAACAATTGTATTATTGATACGCTATCATGCAGCATGTGACTTTCCACGCGCTAATGTTTCGCATACTGGCGTGGTTTCGAAACTGTTTCTAATGCTGACATGATGCTGATATGAAACAAAACTAAACTAAGTTGTGGGATCTAGATTTATTATACATATTCGTAACACCCCCATTTAGTTTGACCGCTTTTGTTTCAGAGTATGTGGTCATGTGAAAGGACCCACGTTCGATCCAAGCTGTGAGGAGGCTCAACAATTTCTCTTCAAAACAGTCACAGTAGCCTCCCATATGACAGGAACTTGTGAGTCAGATGTCGACGCACGTCCTCTAACCATTCCAAATGTACATTAATGCGGTAAACTGGGCATTAAGTTGCATAATACTTTTCGATGAGCGAGAAGGCTGCTGACGTTCACCTAGGACTATGCCAACAAACCGTCATCATCTTAGTTTGTCTTCTTTTTGCTACTTAATATCAAGTCTTATTTATGTGTACTAAACAGGTGCTTAGACGAGAATATGTGAATGAGAGAGGCCATGATGTAGCGTGAGCTTTCATTTTTGGAGGCAGAGTAGCCTACAAAAGGACCTCTATTTTGAGTTTCAGCAGGGAAAGAAGTAGGGTTGTTCTCCACCTTTGACTGTGCCCCAGTGTCCAATTTAGCCTTGACCCATCACATTAGTATATCACTGTCATTTGACTATCGACAAATGGGATTTAGGACAAGTCATATGATGCTTTCGCAACAGCCGAATGAAATTTAGTTCAACTGTAATACAATAACTAGCGTACCGTGACTACTTCATGAACCTCATTATGACCTTGTAACTAGAGCAAAGGTCACTTTCCCTTTGTACAATGCTGTCTAAAAATACTGGCTGTAGATAGATTTGCTTTAAAAGACGTGTATAAATTGTGTGCTTTTGTCTCCCTTGGAGATTCCTCTCTGCTTATCAAAAAGTGCGGAAAGATATGGAAAATTGCTATATGATGCCGTGAGGGAGGAAAAAATTGGTCTTACTATTCTTTTGTTAGCGGTCAAAGAAATGAATGAATTTTATTAGTATAGGTTTCATAATAAACGGCCTCGAAGAACCCAGTACTGCAATCTCTCATCGCACCTTCTGATAAGCAGATAGGCATCCCCAGGGGAGACACAAGCTCTCGGGGGGCACAGAGATCATTGAGATTGCTTAACTAAGCAATTTCTTCTGTATTGAGATTTTGCAACATGATATCACTAAGTTGAAATGCCAAACAGGGGTTTGTTACAGTTGCCGCTGGGCCCGCTGCTATTGCGCTCAGAATTGCACATACCTGAAGTTGTTTACTGCAGATTCTTACTTAGCAAAAGACAAATTTATATTCATCAAACTTTTTTTCCTTTATAACATCAGCCCTTCCTGTTTGATGTAGCACCTGTCAACTCTCATCAAAGACACAATAAATCGATTTTCTCAGATCTGGCATCGACCAAAGTCTAATCTCAAACTCTTACTATTTTACAAAGCTTTATTTATAGTAAGGTAATTACGCATAATGAATTGGCAATAAGAAGGAAGATGATCGAGGAATGAACGAGGAAAAACGATCACAACTATGCGCATGTTAGGGAATCAATGACGTAACAGGAAACGTAGGCTACAACGACTGGAAAGTATTTACATCCTAGTTTCCATGTGTGGGAGTGACAACACGCGAGATTCTACAGCACCCCATTTTACCAACTTACAGATTGATCAAGCATAGAAATCACATCTACCTACTTGTTTTCTTAGGTCGATGGCTTAACTAGACATTAGTTCTCTGGAGGTATTGTCTTTTCAATAAAGAAATACTTTCTAGCCAGTGGTGGCGTTTTCATAAAGTTATGATCTCAAAATGCCTAATAGATAATTTTTCAGTATCCTCCGGCATAAACACACACTCACTCATAAAAGATAGGAACTAAAAATCATCTCAAAACATAAGCGAATTCACCTGAAAAATGCAAAAGCACGAAACTCTAATTTGCAAATTTTAAAAAGTTTTCGTTAGTTCTTTTCGTGTATTTTTCTCTACATCCATGTATCGAGCTCTCTTATTGACAGAATTGTTGTCTTGAGTTACGTTTCGCTATATTGGTATATACATACATGGTATAAAAGCTCATTGGAGAAAGCTCTTGATGCTAGGGATGTAAAACACGTAACAACGAGCACACTTATGTTACTAGATGCGTTTGAGCTTAAAAAATATTTTCTTACACCAGAGATTGTGAAACACACATGTGTTATAAAATCTCTGCTTACACACAACAATAGATTTTAAAAAGAAAATTAGGGGTACTGTTATACGTACCAAATTCCCACCCCACTATGCTATAATTTTTTTGGTAGATCTTAAAGGGCGTTTATTAGATGACTACGAGAATAAGCCTACAACATGGCTAAGGTATATAGATGATATTTCCATGACATGTGACCGCAGGGAGGCTAAGCTATTTGAATATTTTGCATATCTAAACACTGCTCATCCCACCATTAACTTAATGTATACCTATTCTACATGAAGTATCTACTCTTTGTGTGTTAAGTTGGTCCGAAAGGCTGGCGTATTAAAGACCGACCTTTACGTTAAGCCAACAGATACTCATCCAGCCATACATATTTTGCCACCCCTTTCATACAAAAAAACTATCCCTTATAGCCAGGCCCTCCACTTGAGACGTATATGTTCTGTCAGAAGGTAATGACATTCATCCACTATGGTGCCTCAGAGCTGACAACTCCGCAACCGGATCCGGCACCATACCATCATCAGGAGGAACCACTTCGCAGTTTCGGCCCCTCTTCCTCGACTGCATTTTTGAAGGGGCCCCTCCATCTGTAAGTGGTAACCTGGCACCGGTGTCAACTGCTACCTTTCAAGGCAAGACTCATCCTCTCTCTTCAACTAACTATGTTTCATAATCTATGTGTTTCATGATCTATGGTTCTGATGATACGACATTTGAACAAAGATCCTCTGAATCGCAGAAATGGCTGACAATACGTGGCTTCAGTGAAGATCTGGTCGATGAACAGATCTCAAGAGCAATCTGTCAGGTCCGTAGGAATCTTTAGACCCCCTCCCTTCCCTAACAAGGTAGGGGAATAAGAATAACACGGCCTCCAAAAATGCACTGACACGAAATAAAGCAGATTATGACAATGGAAAGAGCAGGTGTTGAATATTTTTCTCGTTTTGCAAGCGCTGATTCTTTGAATCGCTTAAAATGAAAGACGCAAAAAGTAGACGAGGGTTTTCAATTTTCTGTCTAAATCAATCACGAACCATCTTCGTCTTGCCACAATGTCGATCTAATCTATAAAATATTTACAATTTATGTCCTATAGGAGGAACTTTGCTAAGATAACAATCAATCAAATTTAAATGCATACTTATCCTATAACAATACTATTTATGTTCATACATCTACGATACATATACAAGTGATGATTTATTTCCGTGTCCTCTTTTCCAAATAGAGGCTCCTACGTAAGACAGTCTCCAAGAGGCTCCAACCTTCCGCGTGACCCACGAACTCTGAAAATGATTCATCTAACAAAATTTTGCATAACAGCGGGTTTAAAAAATGGAATATCCGTACAGCAAAAGGGGCGTCAAGATGTTTATTTCGATAAAGCTTTCGGTGATGCATGATTTTGTGACATTTTAGCAAAATTTGATTCTTTTTTATCTCAATTCACTTTTTAATGGTTTTTCTATCTCCATCAGCTAAAGTATTTTGATTTCTAGATTTTTAGAAGCTTGACAATTTTCCTGTTATAATCCCACTAACGGAAATGCAATATTGTACATATAGGAGCAATGTTGTATACCTCTGGCCCCAACTGCGAGAATATGTCTGGAATCTATAATAGGCCTACCTCTAGTGGACGACACCTAACCTCTCTTAATGTGTGTGAATTTACTATCAAAGCGAAGGAAAAAGAGAACGCCTTGGACCTTCAATAGTCATCCGACTTGAGGAGATCACGGTTGGAATCATCTATTTTCATCTGTCGTTCGAACACGATAGGACACAAGAAACTCAGGAGCAAGAGCTATCGTTGCCAGCTGTAGATTATCAACGACTGAGAATTGGCATCTCACCTCCCTCGCGGTGAATAAAAATGACTACTCAAGTACGAAAATAGAACTGTAGAGGGGCTGTTTATCGAGCTAGTTTTACGGCTTCTTTATGTTCATCGGGTTCATTCATGCACGTGTGTGTTCTGGGAGCTTCTGCACTTTTGTCTCCTTTTTCGCTTTTGGGAAAAAGGCATGCTCAATTGTACCGTACGAGCATTAGCCTTGGGGTGCAGCTGATTGAGAGAGATGGTTAGTTCATGGCAACTGCGATGGGTTCGAAGCTTGACCTACGTCATCTCACTTACAATCAATATATCATCACGTCACTATACTCCTGTATTTTGACGAGTTGAACCTTTCAGTCCCTGGATTGACCCTAGGTACTAAAATGATATTGTGCAGTAAGTTATTGCAAAGGGGTTTTCTCAAGCACTTGATCGTTTAATTTGAGTGGCAAATATCAACAACTGATGATGCTCTAAACGTCCTGAGCAAACTACACCAGTCATCTACGAACTTCAGATCTTTCGAAAATCAAGAAATTGCGAGTTGGCTTCACTATAACCTCTTAATGTGGCTATATCGTGAACTTGTTTGTTAACAAATTTTTGAAGGACTTCCGTTCGGTAATAATGGGAGGCAGAGCAAAAGCCCAAATCTGGAACGGTGAATGGGTAAATCTAATACGAGCACATCCCCAGTAGTACATAATGTGATCACTAGAAGCAACAAGTTGGCTAAGACATTCCCACTTTGAGGTTCAATAACCACATGTTTTGCAGCAGTGAAAAGAGAAACCTCGCCACTTCTAAGCCATTCTAAGCCAAAGTCAAATTATTCTTCATCTCATCAACGTCCCCTGCTGCAATGCGTCCAACACAAGTCATTTAAATTTCTTCCTGCAGTCTCTTTTTATACGTACTACGTCTGCACCTCCGTCACAAACCTGATTGGGCATGGGAAGAGGTACCCCTTCCCCCGCAACGCGTACAAATGGCTCTATACAAGCCTTGGTAGTAAAGTACAGTAGCAGCTATTGTAGCTCCAATTTACGTTGCGTGCCCTCTGCCTTCTCCCAACCCACCCACCCTGAATAGGTGAGTATATATAACAAGAGTTATTGCATCTTGACAACGACATATTCGGTATTAGGGCATGAGAAGAAAATTCATACCCCTTTCTGGTCCTGAAGGTCAGTGCTTGACCAACCAGTGAATATAAAAATGTCCTTAATCCACAAAACGTCGCAATAACTCAAGTTT
>JAAAKL020017814.1:0-10467 GCA_010016065.2 Carybdea cf. marsupialis auct. non (Linnaeus, 1758)
TGGTGAAGTCGATCACACTCTTATTCCCACAGTTCTAAAATATCACAATGTGCCTGAGTATGTTGTTTCTATGGTAAGCAATCTTTACAGCCAATTTTACATGTCACTGACTTGCAAATATTTCCGCACTGATTTTGCTAATGTTTGGAAGGGGGTATTGCAAGGGCATTGCTTGAGTCCCCTCATCTTTAATCTCGTTGTTAATGCAATTGTCCAATATATCAAGTTAAACAAATTTTCTCAACTTGGGTACTCTTCCTCACAGTTTCTGAAACCTCGTCACTGGTACCAATTTGCAGATGATGCAGCTGTTTTAACTGGTCAGGAACATGAAAACCAGATATTACTAAATGATTTTTCGGAATGGTGTACATGGAGTCGTATGTCTATTCGAGTTGACAAATGTCATTTGGTGTCATAAAATGTAATACTCGTTCTAAGCAAGTTTTACTCAGATTGTTTCTGAATGGTAAATTGATTCCTTCCATTCAAATAAACGAAAGTTTAAGGTACCTGGGTAGATTCTTCAACTTTGAAATGGATAATTGTGAACATAAGAAGACTTTAGTTGAAACAACTGACAAAATTCTTTCTTAAATTGACAGTTTGCCTTTACACCCCAAAAATTGACTACTCCTGTATTAACGCTATCTTTTGTCTAAAATCTCATGGCACTTAACGATTTGTGATATTAACGTTACATGGATAAAGAGTACTTTTGATCTGAAATGCCACACTCACTTTCGTCCTTGGCTGGAGATGCCACCTTCTGGCACCTTAGATATAGTGATGTTGAGTGAAAGGAAGTTTGGTCTTAACACTATAGATATTTCTACCAAATTTACTCAGTGCCACGTCATTATGAGAAAGAAATTGCAAAGTGTATCGGACTCCGCCACGTTTTTGATGATTCAAAACAGCGTTTCATCCGATATGATTCTTTTAAAATTAGTAAAGCTGTTGTTTGCGAATTCCGTCATGAAAAGGAGTGCCGGATTTCTCAATGAGTTGACATCCTAAGGTTTCATTTTGTCAGCTCTACACAAGGAATGCTTTCCTCTACACCTTAAATTATGGTATACTATCTTAAACTCTCTTTCTAGAAATATCTATAACTTTACATCACGTTACCTTAACAATACCCTTCCCTCTCTCAAAAACCTGGTTCTTTGGAACAAATCTGCAAACTCTCTTTGTCACGCTTGCCATTGTCCTCAAACTCTCCAGCACGTTGTCTCTGGCTGCAAAGTTCATCTTAACTACGGCCGTTACAATTGGCGGCACGATTCCGAAAGTTATGGCCAATTTCCTTCGTTCGGATTGGTGTGGATTCGTGTGGATTGGTTTTAATCTCCTGCAATCCTATCTGGTCCTCGATTGCGCCCTGATCTTTTAGTAATCAATAAAAGACAGAAAGCTCTTCGTTGTCGAACTTACTGTTGGATTTGAAACAAAATTACGTGAAAACTTTAACCGTAAATCTTTAAAATATGAATCATTGAGCAGAAAATTCCAAAATGACTATGATTATTTCTTCGTTATTCTAAGTATGAATTCTATAGGTGGCATTGCTAAGAACAGTAAATGCTTTGCAGACATGCTGAGTAGTCTTAATATATCTAATAGCGAGTTAATTTTTAAAATGATGATTTCTTGTATTATCCGCACAACTTACTGTATTTTTTGTAAACGTGATTTAGAATGGTGCAATCCGGATTTACTTGTTTGGTAATTTTGTTCTGTAGGCGCAACTATATCATAATCATTTGAATATGCCATTGTTGATGTGAGTATTCAAATGTAACGTAGTATGATATGAAAACATATTTTAAGTTTAAAAAAAATCATCATCATCATCGTCGTCGTCCTCATAATGAATTGTCCTAAATTGATCAGTAGCAAATATAGCTGTTAGCAGCCAAGCGGGTAAGAAATATAGATAAAAGTTAATGTATATACGATAAGAACAAATCTTAACCAATCTTTCATATATACTCTTTTCCGACTGAAAACGTGCTATAAAGCTGACCATAACAAACTCGTTGAATAATATTTCTCCTACCTAATCGAATACTTCATAGTAAGATGCATCTGCTATCGATAAAAATTTCCATCCTCATACTTTCTTGCAAACTCTGCATTATCTGATTAATTACACGATGCAAAGGCAGACCCGCTTGTTTGTAATACCAATAAGATGCACTTTATAATTGCTTACGTTCAGACTACGTTAGTAACACAATTACCAAGTCTCCAGTATCTTTCTAAGTCAAAATTTTTTCCGGCCTTAAATATCAGCGACATCTCACCCACGCTTATTATATCAACAGAGATTCAGGCAAATAGTTTGCGCCATCTTTAGCAACATCTTCACATCTGTGTGTCTGTGTGTCTAACGTCAGTAGTTTTTGAGCAGCGACGAAGCCTCGTGAATGTATCCTTTATTTGATAAGGCCTTCCTAAACGACCCCTAACTAAAAGTACACGTTTTCAATAAATTCCCTCAAGGGTGTGGCTTTTCAGTTCCCTACGGTGTCTTTAATGTACAAGCTAAATCAATTAGATTAAATTCGATAGCACAGATCTTAAAAGTGTATTCTTTCTGAATCATTTTCCCAAATATTCAAGTAAACTTGTACTTCCATTATACAAATGTTACAATCTATGGTACAGTCTTAAGTTTAAGGACGCATTTGATGATTCCTGCCTGGCACAGTGCTGCAACACCTGGTTATAAATTTCAAAATTTGATCGATACTACAAATAAGATTATAAACCTAGTTGTCAATAGTAAGTCTATAATTCTAGACGTTTTAGTAACCATTACCAATAATTAAAACAAGTTTTTTTGAACTTTATGGACCTAATTATCACGCTCTTGTTTAATTATTTACATCGAAGGAGAAAAGAGAATCGAATGATATGATGTATTTTCATTGACTGCAAAGAATTCGATGCATGCTAAGCTTGTTAGCCAATTAAGAAATCATGGAAATTTTGTAAGGCGTCCGTCAAGATTCAGCATCTATTTCATAGATACGTGTCTTCGTAACGTTGGGTCTTTCCAGCGGCTGTCTCTACCTGTGCCGTGACCACGAGTCTAGTAGCTGGCCATATCTCTCCATTTATCAGCAACGTCGACATTTTCATTTGTTCAAATTTGACATCGAAATTGTCATTTGTCTTCAAGATTAGTTTGAAGAAATGAATCATGCCGTTACGACAAAACTTGTTGTTATTGGAAACTGCATTCGAAATGAATGTAAGAAACAATATTATGGTATTTTTTAGTTTCTTCCTGTGTCAATTAAAATTGGCAATAATTTATGTCTGCAGTTCTACACGTTTTAATCGTTCAAAAACAGGATGTGATTCCATGGTCAATTTTTGTTCCTCTGCCCCAATTTGAGAAATCTGGCCGTGCCCCGGGTTTTCACCAATAGATCAACAGCGCGTAAGAAGCTGCTTTCTAGGGTTTGTCTACTTTATGATTAGAAGATATGAAAATATGAAACAGCATCAATAAATCAGCAAAGTTTCGTACTCCATATTTTCCCTATTCCTTTTAAGGCAGCCAGTTTTCTACGAAACTCATCTCACTTCAGTTCCTGTTATGTGCCAGTCAATGCATTTTGACATTTGATCTTATTTGCGTCCTACGTTCTTCATGAGATTGTTATTAAGCTTTGTGACAGTGATCCACAATCCTACGGAAGAATGTCAGGCATAACATGTCAAGCATTGTAATACATTTATTAGCCATTTTTGCCTAAAAATGTGTGATCGCTTCTGACGAAAGTTTGAATTTTCAGAAATTAAATGCACAACGATCCTCGAGTACCCCCTCCAACGAGCCTGTATGCTTACGTTTCTATACCGTTGTTTAGTACTTATTTGTCATTCTTGCTGCCAAGGCTATTTATTGTACAAAATATAAAGACAGCACAATATAGGGAAACCGATTTTCTACGTGGAAGCTTTTTCCGGTCTGACACACCTGAGAGTACAAGTCGTTAGAATGAAATACGAAAAAGAAAAAACAAAACCTGTTTCCACTTGTGTTCTGAAGCAATTAGATAGAATTAGGATTGTTGATTGCAAATACTCAAACTTCACGTATTTCGTATACTTATCGAGGGTCACGTGAGAAACAATAAATTTTCTCTTGGCAGCAAAGTAGCATTAGAGAATTTTCTTTTTCATGATAGCATTATGGAAACAATGCGCCGCAAAGCCTCAAGATGTAGTTGCCAAGATGCGGTCAGCAGACGACAGTGTTACCAGTTATTTATCGCTGGCTCTTGTTATTCATATTCAAAGTATCAAAACAACGTAGATTAACAAAATAATTGTATATTACAATACTAGAACATACTGTCATTAGGGGCATGCCTAGTTAGATACTTACTGTTCTTTACGATAGCTCTGACCTGCTTACGTCATCTTAAGCTGCCCAACTGTGACATTATGGTTATCTATATGTTTGAAGTAACAAGAGTTACCATGGTTTAACATAATTCTTTAATCAACTAGTCCAATTATCAAGAAGTGTGATACAACACCCCTCACCCTCCTCACTTCCCCATCCCTAATCACCATAGCAACAAAAATATCAAAACTAAACGTTATGACATAAAACAAGAGCAAAGGCAACTCAGCTAGTTAAGCATTAAGTTAAGCATAGTTAAGCTATTTCCGTTCACGAAGCTGGCCGTCTAAGAGAGGTGGGGGTCGGATTTCCAAAGTATTAAAGAGGGGCAGGTCACAATTTTTATCATTCTCTGGAAATAATCCTTAAAATGGTATCCAGTTAATTTTCTATTATATTTGGTTACATCGATACAAAAATGTTAGAGCTGGCTTAATTCAACTGAAAGTTGCATTGTATAGTATTAATTCTAGGTGGGACAAATAAATTGCCGCAAAGCCATTGGTTTAAAGTCGTTCGAGATTTTTGGTTTCAAATGCATTATGATATACTAAAGTGAAAAATGTGTATGTTGATAAGAATATAATGTGGGGCGGAATAGACTAGTGATGTTTCTCAGGGGCGGCGGCGGCGGACTCCTTTCCCTCCTCACCTTCGTGAGCGGTACGTTCTAAAATGAATTGAATAATATATTTTTTAAAGACCATGCCAATGTTAAGCAAGATATACATATTTTACATATACATACATTGCATACACAGTAAATGCTCAATATTGTGCTCACTCTCGATTAAGCACCTCTTCGAATTAAGCGCTTCCTCTGTGACTGCCATTTTGCAAAGGGCGGGCCCTTGAGGAAGCGCCAAAGGGTGCTAAATTGAATTGAAACCATATACCTAAGGAGACAACTTTAAAATTCTCTTAATAGAAAGACGTAAAAATAGCTTCAAATGTCATATCAATTTTTTAACCGCTTGGGCCTCTCTCCTAACATTGAAGACGTTACTGATTCAAACGGTGAAAGCGCAGTGAACGCAGACTTCAGATCGGATGAGGATGATGAGGAAAATGGCAGTGTAGTCATCGACATGAAGATTTTGAAGCTGTAGCACTTCCGCATATTTTTACTTTCATTCCTTCAGAGATTATGAAACTCATAATTTCATAGTCTCTGATTCTTTTTATTTTGTTGCATTAGGTAAATTTTTCTTTCCAAAAAGTTCATTAAGCACCCCTCCTGATTTATCATACACGGAGTAGGTTTTATGAGATTCCTAGGAGTGGAGGTATTACAGCAAGGCCGTGTTAATCCTAATGACACTATGAAAATTCTTTACTTAGGTACAAAAACTGACAAGATTGTTAAGTCATCTATAAGCTATAGTTTAGATTTAGGTATATTATTTAAAGTAGACTTTGTTGAAATTTGAGGCGACAACGTCACAAAACAGCTGGAAGTTGACAATTACCTACACACTATTCAAATGTTCATGGCTAGCATACCGCTGACTCATGAAAACTTTAAATATCCGGGGGTTTTGGCGCGTAAGAGTGTAAACATAGAAATTTGCCGTAAAAAGTGTGTAGCTCAAAGAACTGACTTCAAAAGTCTATTCACATGCAATTTACATTTTTTGTGCCAAAAGGATGTTTTGTTGTAGACGTTTTGTCTTGTTTGTGAATGACTCTTCACAGGGTCAGTTATGACAGTATCATTAGCAAATGTTTGGAAAACTTTCTTTCCCAAATCCTCCTGAATAAATTTAAGGATGATTTAGAAATTTTAAAAAGGTTAACTAATTCGCTTATGTGATATAAGGAGAAAAATAAAGCCGTCGGGCTATTAGGCTCCTAAATCTGGATAGCGTTAAGCTCCCATCTGTAATTTACTTTGAAAAAAATCCACCGGGCGCTTGATCGAGCATATACAGAATAACACATCTAATCTTAATTAAACTGATATGTCTCCATTAGCATTAAATCGCTGCAATACTTGCAGTGAATCCAACTGGTACCAAATGAATTCGCCCAGTTTTTTACTAAATGCGAGTATTGGAAACTTTCATCAGTCTTGTCTTCGTAGAATGCCACTGTAAGTTGTACTTCCTTTTCCTTACTGAACAGATTCACCAATACGTCTAGAACGTACATGATATAACAAAAAACATTGTCCCCACGACATCCATAGATACTCATAGCTACACCCCATCTATTATTATTGTACCTCCATGGCTCCCAATAAATGGCTGATATGGTTGCAGCTTCATTTAATTCCGTGTTTATAGTCGTTTCATCTAAAATAGACAAGTTGGTAAAGTTGTTGTTATTTGCTGTGTTGTTGTAAAGAAAACCTAATTTGCGGCTTCGTAGAAACGTCTTGTCTTCATCACTTATTTCCAGCAAGGTAAAACAGTCCGAGGTTATAGTTAATATGCCCTCAGGCAAAACTGAAGCAATATAAATAGTAACATCTCTCGATTTAAGAAGGTTATCGAATTCTAGTGGCAGTAATTCACGGCCAGCTATATTCTTGTCGAACAGATACTTGTTTGCAGCCTGGCAATCAATGACGAAGCAGCATGTCTCACATTTCCTAAGGACTGTTGGGTTGCAAATGATGTTAGGGTACCTTTTTAAAGCATCAGCCGTGTACATTCCTCTTTGACGTAAGATGGGGTAATTTGTCGATCCTTTGACATCATGCAGAGCAAATGAATTCAGTGCTTTAATTAACTTGTTCCCACGATGAGAAGGTCTTACGCGAGAAAATCGCCAGATAAGTGTGTTCCCTCCGTCTGCAGCCAATATACATGTAGCTGCCACTATATGTCCCTCTTCGGTATCCTTTGCCACATAAACATACCAAATTGGGGAAAGTAACAAATCAAGAAAGACGTGTGAAAAATAATCGGTGCCATTATAGATACCTTCAGAGAGCCTCCTTATCTGCTGCTGATCATTTTGGCACGCTCTACGATACAAAAACCTAGCATCCATTGCTACTGCATGAAGTTTAAATTGAAACGCAGGGTTTCTCAAATACCTGACCTGAAATCGTATCCGCAGATACGTAATCTGTTGTGGGCACTTCAATGAAACCACGATAATTCTTTAGCAATTTATTTCATTATTTCATTAGCACGAAATTATGAGACCAATCATACAGATGAACCTGTAGCAGGGGAAAGTATTGATTGATTCATAACATGTAAACCTTTGTGTTAACATTCTAACAACATTTCACAAATGTCTTGCCTCCTGTTATATACTGTGCATCACATCCATGAATGCTAGCTAATACAATAGTTATAATGCACTTGTACAATACCATTGGTCATGATGAACTGCAGCAAAGAATCCGGCAATACACGCTTTTAGTTAATTAAGGATTTTACTTACTCACGTGAGCATTCTCCTTTTTACACCAGAGATTTCCCTTGGAACCAGTCCTCCTCTACAATGGTTGTATCCTGACTCAATGAGTTTGTAAATTTCAAGTCATTATCATCAGTATGACAGAGCAATAAAAGAAGACTAAATCAGTCAGCTGGTTACGCACCTTCATCCCTTTTATGTTCTTTGCTATGTCTCTCTCGGTAATCAATGTTTTGATTTTCTCCACTTCTTATTTTATCTTCGGGCAAACGTTCTGCATTCGCAGCCACTTCGTATTTCAAGATATTTAAAATTTACCGCACTTCGCATGCTTGAAAGATATCCCCGTTTAGTTTTCCCCGTTTACGAAAAAAAGTGCATCCCGGACAACCACTCCTACCAAACGTAGGTAGAAAAAATGGGGTTTTCGTCTCTTATATACAGTTATACATTGATGTAAATTTAATTTGTGAAGACCTAATAGTAGTTGTCCTCCTACTACAATTTTCATTCCGCGAAAAACACTTTTTACAGGAATGATATCAGGTATCACATGGAAGCTAAGTTTTCTCCAAAGGAAACAACTGACTGCAGCACTCGTACACGAGGATAACTATCGTTTCGTTCTGGAAAGTAGTTTGAATTAAAAATTCCTTAAACCCATCTTATCACCAAGCATGCTGTATTTTTTGGGCAACATGAGTGGGACCCATCCCTATAAATCGCCTCGGATTTTAATAATTTTAGTTTCTTAACGATTGCTTAAGCAATGAATTATTATTCCGTCAATATCGGGGAAGGAGGACGTTTGAAAATCTTCCCTTGGAACTTCTGAAGAGTTGTAAATGGAGACCTGGAGGGTTGTGACTTTCCTGGCAATTATCATAGCTTACATAAAAAAAGATCTTTGTGAGACCAACTGCCAAAAAGGGCGTGGTCACGTTGATCATAAGTAAATGCCACCTTTGTTCCCCTTTTCAGTCATCTTTGCAATTGAAGAAGATCGACATCGCTACCATACTTTATTGTAGCAAATAATTTTAAACCTAGGATGTTGTTGAATGAAGCAATCAACAACATTTCCACCGAGCACTTTGATACAGTCGTGGCCAAAAGTTTAGGACCACCCATCATAATTCTGATTTAGACAACAAATCGCATACCCATTTTCATGGGTTTTCAACATCTCTAATACGAACAAAAATCATGCACAAGATGTTGTTTACTGCTTGAAGGACAAGTAAAAAGTCATTACAATAGACTGACAGATGAATGACGTCATCTGATGCAATAAATTTGATTTCTGATGCAAGCAGTGGGTTCAAAAGTAAAAATGCCAATTTTGGATTGATGGTCCTAAGCTTTTGGTCACGACTGTAGGTGGCTAGAAACAGAAGGTCTCCGCAATTGCAAGTGAAACCGAACCTTACAACCACCTAATTTAAAATTAGTCTTCCAGTAAAGCACAAATGCTTGGTGGACGCTTCTCCAATGCAATGCCTTTAAAACACCGACGATTCTTGCGAGTAAAGCCTCAGAATTTTATTGCTTCAGGTAAGGTCAATCTTTCAGCAGCATTTTTTTAAAATGCCAGTTGAACAGATCAATGTCGCAGTAAACTGAAGATACATTCATACTTGATTTACAAGCAAGTTTTTACCTTATCGTATTCTTTGCTTCCAACTACTCCTTTCCTTGCCCTTCTTCTTCTTGGCCTGAGTATGCTCTTCAGCGGATACGAAAGCCATGCCCATATTGACAGAATGAATTAAATAAACGGTATAGTTTATAAGTAGCGGTTGTTAATGAAAATGGTAGTTTATCATGAATTATTTGTGACATTTGACATGCAAGTTTCTACCCTATCTCACTCTTTACTTCCCACTTCTCTTCCTTGTCCTTCTCCGTCTTGGCCATAGCATGTTTTTCAGGGGATATTTTGTATCCTAGCTTATCCATTGGCTGCATGCTGTTTAATTGTGTCGAAGGCCTTCCTATCGTCAATATCATTAAGACTTTTAATTTGAAGGAGAGATACTTTGAACGGAAACGTCAGTGATAGCCATACTTACATTGTTTACAATTGGTCCAAGCGCTGCATTAAGAAAGAGAGAATCCAAGGATATCTGAGGTACCGCAAAGTATCAAATAATACACACACGAAGCTAGCGAAGTAGATATACCTTACTCTTACGAAGTCTTTTACAATCAGGAGAGTGATAAACTGATGAGCAGCACGGAATTTGAAAGTGATAATTCTTTCTGTTGTTAAAATTTGTACTATTGAATCCAAATAACGTCTCAATTGTTACCACTATTACCACCACCACTACAAATTGCGATTATTTCAATTTGGAAGAGAAATAAAGCTTTGGAAATTTGATTAACCCATAATCAAATGCATTCTCACGAGTATTCTCCCGTACCAAGAAAGTGAATGCCAGCGAAAGATTGCAACACATCGCTAAACATCAACTGACAGTTCTATTTAGATCTCCATAATTTGTCACATGTGTGACGAAGCGCTCAAAGCAGATGGCAAACAATTTAGTCCGGGAGCCAGATAGGGTCACAATGCACCCCCCGAGGATCCTCCGAGACAGGTATCATTTTGTAGCTGAATGTATGGGTGTTCCATTTTTGTATGTTAACACGCACCAAAC
>JAAAKL020017815.1:0-10467 GCA_010016065.2 Carybdea cf. marsupialis auct. non (Linnaeus, 1758)
TTTCCGTCTGACATCGTTTATGTCGACAGATCGAATGTACTCAGATAACTCGTTTCCATTTCTGCGCAAAACGTTCATCCATGGACCATCTAGCCACCGTTTTCGACCTCTCATTCATACAGGTTCAACGTCTAGTTGAAAATAAGGCAAAATATTCGAGAACGAGGCAAATGTAGCCAAACGGTCCGGGTAGCCCGACGGTCGCCAACAATTTCACAACATAATTTAGTTACCTCTGTTGAGATCTAGAAAGATGTTTTCATTCATCCATTTATAAAGCATCAACTGAGAAAAGCCAGACAATTTGTTAGGTTTCTAGGAATAGACGTGTTTCTAGCATGAACGAATTAACGTTACCTTGGCATCTCTGAGATGAACCCTGTTAAGATATTACCATAGTTATGAAGCCTGGAGAAATTGTCATATTGTCCCTTTATTATCAGGAGATTCAAATTTTATTGTCGACCATCCGTTCTTACCATTGGAAAACCTATTATGGTCATCTAGAAAGCTTGGTAACAAATGTTGGTAACAAATGTTGGTAACAAATGTTGGTAACAAATGTTGGTAACAAATGTTGGTAACAAATTTTGTATGATAGTATTTTTAAACGTTTGAAAAAGATCCTAGATTTTGGTTTTCAAAATTATTTCGCTGGAATTGTTTTCTCTTGTTCTTTGATTTAGGTATTTTTTCAACTTACGATTCTAACATTTTGCATGTTTTATACATAAGTTCTGCAGCATATCAAATTATCTGTCTACGATGAAATGAAGTCCGAGTACAACAAGACTTGCTCTAAGTTAATGAATGTGATTAAAATGGCTCTTGTGTTGGAAAATACGAGTCGCCAGCATTTTCTCAACTGTAAATCAAACAACAGCCACATACAGTGTGATTTGGTAATCAACATGGCTTTGATCGATCATTGCCAATATTGCTTGGCTTAAATCATAGGTCGTTTCCCAAGCTAACCAGACCAATGTCGGCTTGTCATCTTTCACGTTTGAGAACTGCTTACAAAAATCGTTCATTACTATTACAAACAAAAGCGATTCGTATTTTTTCTTAGAAGTTTTAGTTTCTACACCGCCACAGCATAACAAGGTTTTCTCTGTTCATGAAATAGTTGTGTAGTTTTACTTCTATCCTCTCTTTTGTTATGTGGTTGTTGTAAAATTTTGGTACGAAATTATGAACGAAATGTGTTGTAGACAATTTTGATATACTTGCTATATTTTGGCCATCTGTAAAACTACTTGCCATATAATATATATGATCTATTGATGCTCGTAATTCCTCCGATAAGCCACCGCCAGAAAAATGGACGGACAAGTTAACTCTCATCATCTCCGAGCTGCTGGCCCATGTGCCCCACTAACGACCAAACATCAAAGAAGGCGAAGAGCGATTGCCGTTTCTATTAACAATGTGCCAATTTTAAGATTAAAGTGTGGTCACCTTAATAGGACTTCGTTGTGTTTAGGTGTAATTTGCATATGGCATTGGTAACAATAAAAATACTGCAGTCTGAGTTGTAGCGAGTCTATGGATTGCATGAAGGCATCACTAGAGTTTGTACGCTTTTTACTACTTCAAATGTATTTCAGTTGTCGACGGCACGAATTTTCTCGGCTTTCAAGGACAAATATACTGGCTTGATGGCACTTTACAAAATCCGAATTCTACACAAAGGTGTATATTCGTCTCTGGAAGATTTTGAGTGCTCCTATCACATAAAACACGTGATGTTATAACTCAATCGGGTCATTGTCTTGTTTACAGTTATCCAAGCTTCGCGGGTTAGTCCAACACTCTTATTAACTAATCTCTGTAATACCTTTGAAGAGGGCTGATTATACATTGGACTCAGATCGAAGTCCATAAGGGCTTAGAGAAAAAAACTCTAGGCCCGAGAAATTCTCTAGGTCAGCTAAGACGTTACGTTCCGGGACTTCATGCGCATTTTGTGGGTAGCGGTGAGTTGAAGATAAATGTCTTATTTTAAATCATGGTGGCCATACTGGTCCCCTTACAATTTTAAAAGTTTACTGTCTTTTGGCTTGCGCATAATAATGAACACAACGTCACTTCTTATTATTAGAATATCAGAGACTGATTTAGCCGGCGGGTGTCGCAGACTTGTTTTAAATACCATCAGCCAGCAAAATACGGTTTATTAACCAAGCTATCGATGTTTGAGATAACAAATCGAACAACTTGAGCAGGTCTACTCTTCGCGCCCAATTTTAAAAACTATTTTCACGCATGCGCTTTCAAGCGGATCAAAATGGATCCGATCTCGTCTAAACGCATGCCAATTTTGGATCCGTACCCGTGTAAACGCCTGCAAAACCAGTACGGATCGAAATGGATCCGCTCCCAGATGGATCCGATCTCGTATAAACGGGGTCTCATTCTTTACTTTCCTATGACATTATTTATCGTTGTTTACATTTTATCTCGCTTTATTAGATTACTTTACCCCTGGGTAGACTTGTAACTTTGAGAATGATGTGTCTGATAGTACTTTAAGGACAAGAGCAGCCTCCTCATCCGTTCAGTTGGACACTGTTCTTCCCTTTGTCTGATCAGTTGCCATAATTCATTTAAATCCTGAGTCGTAAAACTTTAGAAGAGAAACGTTTTATTCCTTGGACTAAGTTTTGTTTTGATTGAGATGTTTTGCATATCAAATTTGGCGCCAAAGTAACTGTAGCCCATATGGAATATACTTTATACTGGAAATTTTGGATTTGGATCCGCTCTCGTGTAAACGCAGTCTGAGTCTCAAAGGAGATTTACATATCTGACTGAGATTCCAGACAGCCATCAATTGGCGTTTTTGTAAAACAGGAGGCGAAAAGAAAATGAGCAATGCGACATGTTTTTTTTTCTAAATGGCAAAGAAAAATGTTTTGCTGAATATGACCTTATTATATAGCTTCTACTGCTTCGGAGATTTCCCTCTAGATCAAAGAAAGCCTTCTCCTTTCCAAAAATGGCCTCTTTGAATGCTACACTGAGTTCAACTTCCCTCTCACTATTTTAAGATGTCCCCGGATTTTGGACAGGAAAATATTTGCTCCCACTTTTAAAATCTTAATATTAATTTTTAATTATTTTTGGAAAAATAAAATAATAGAAATTACGTACACAGCTACATTCTCTTCCAACCCCATAGCTCAGTTTTCGGATGCATTGCAAAATTGCGCATGCGTGTACAATACATCCTGGAATCCTGTAAACTCAGGTTTTTAAACAGGTTGGTTTATGCATCTGTTCTCAATAACCCTGTTTGTAACAATCCTGGACATGATACTTCCCTCCACATTTAAGAGCGATATTGGTTGGAAATTTCTGATTCCGTCTCATCCTTTTCCTTTAGGAAGTCGATTCTCTTTGCGACATCTTTAATTCTTCACAGTTCTCTGATCAAGAAGAATAGCTGCTGGCGTGGTCTTGCACAGTGCCTATTTGTGCTTATTCCGCCACTGGCTGGCAAACTCTTTGCCTTGACTGCAAAATATGTACAAAAAAGTATGTCCTGGCATCTCTTTCGTACCCTCAAGCAATCCTGCTAATGGTTCCTTCATTATCAGAGAAAAAGCAGCATAAAGTGGAACCCAGTGAAATATTAATGCGACAAATACATCATAGAAACGGTTAGAAAAGGTCTTCTAAAAGAACTCAAAAATCCAGGTACACCAGCATGGACATACATTATTACACAATATTACTTTCGTATATGGTACAAAAATATATGATTTTTAATCAATTCTGTGATCTCATGCTCATATCATGAGTATACCTCAAGGATTTTAGTTTTATTTCTTATCAGACAGAATATTTTCCTGCAAAACGTCCTCCCAAGAGTTCTTTCACAACATTACTAAGGTTTGTTGTTTCATGAACAATTTCTACAATGCTTAATCAACTGCTTATACAACCTTCCCTAGTGTAACGATCGTTCACCAAAAGTTTGTAAGTACAATATTCTGTAAGACTACACTGATGTAGTTCGACAAGTGAGTCGATGATTGATCAAGTTATTACACCTAGGACCAGAGATACCACAGGAAAATGAACTGCAACGTAGAGGGGAATTGTAATCCGGCGGTTAAGTTTGACTGAGTCAAGTAGATAGCGAGCGGTCATTTATAGTTGCCCGGCCTCTTCTCACATTGCCGTGAAATTTTAGTAATAACAATAGTATTACGTTTCGCTAAAGGCTTGCCTAAGAACACCAGTTCTGATTTTCTCATGTTAGTTTACATTAACAAAATACAAACGATATATGATGGCCAAAATAGTGATTTAAATCTAAGTATGGGAAAATCTCCACCTGCATTTAACATTCCTCTATAACAATGACGTAATGGCTTGAAACTTACTCTCGTTATCACCCAGGTACAAACACTGTTTTTACCTCCTGAAAAGTGGAAAATGGAGGAATCCAATTAAGGGGCATTAAAGTGATATAATGTAATAACCCCTGGCTGCATTAAAAGCTATTAAGATACCTTTAATATTCAATGACTTGTTTAAGTTTGCTGCACTGATGAGTAACAAAGGAGGTAAAACTAAGCTTTGAACCGAGTATTCCACATGCAAATTTTTGTTAGTAAACATTGCTTATTTTCCTTGAATCCCCTGTGTCCATGTTCCCAGGCACGTGGTTACATGTCATTTATACCTCTACGTACTTCGTATTCGTTTCAAGAGAGGTCTCGACATTTTTATAGGAGCAAAACGTTCAATCGATAAGGAACTTATCGTTTTTAGTGACTCAAAATTTCAAGTGCAAACTATCGGATTTTCATATTTAGATATTAATAAAACTATTGCTTACCTTCAGTAAGCAACACATAGAGGGGATAGGGCACACCAGTGGTCTTCTAAATCATCGTTAACTAATACAGTGTATAAATAACAAGACAATTGCAGAGAGCAAATTTTTATGTAATGGTGTAGAACACCAACAATGGTTGCGTATCGAATAGAGTACCATCATTTGGCAGAAACAAACTATCCAAGTATAATATTCCCAATTAAAGTAAATCCAAGAGATGGATCACGACAGGAATGTTGCCGTATTTGTTTATCTGAGTAATACACATCTAGTTTGGTCAAAATACATTTCAGCAGTAACAAACTAACTATAGTGGCAAATGCACTTTATACGATAATAACTGGTCCTTATAGAAGTGATGTTTTTTAGCCTTTTAATTTGCATTCACCTAATTGTTTTCTAAATTATTGAAGGCATGATAAAAATAACAATTTTTATTCAATTTTATGGCATAGAAATTGCTGTTCTTCAGCTGACTGTATAGGCCTACCTTGTCGTATGCATCTTTGCTGTTTAGTTAAGAAAACAAGTATACATTCGATTGTGATAAGCAAACAAATACGCAACCTATATATCAGAATGAAGCTGAAAAAGTTTTTGCAGCATTTTATAAAATCAGTTTGTTAAAAAAAGGGGTAATTTATGGTAATTAGACGAGATTTGCAATTTTCCATTGTGAAAGTTTTAAGATTTTAAACTTTAGACCTTAAAGTCAACCTGCAAATGATATAGTAGAGCCACAAAAATTTTCAGGAAATTATATACATCTATTGAGAATTGTGGTGCTGAAAAGAAAACCTGATGAACAAAGATGGCCGCTAACTACAGCTCATTCTCCAAGACCGACGAAACCATCTAAAACTGTTGCAATTCCCCTTGTAAGGAAGCCTAAAAGTGTGAGTAACGAGAAAAGCAATACAGAATTTAAACCTAAAGGTTGAATTGAATTTTTAAGCAAATTTTCAGCTGAAACATTCATGGTAGACAAAAGGCGAAAGATCTCTTATGTTGTCTGCTCATCGAATTCATTCACCTTTGTTCTCTATCTGTCCCCTATTGAATTTTCCTTATTACAGTTTCCCATCCCTCATTCGCCTTTTCTTGTTTGAATTGTGTACCAAGGGATATTAAAGGTATGTATAAACAGTGATATTTTAAGGCATGTTGACTATCTGAAAGCAAAGTACTTATGAACCTCGTTGACCTGTCCTTACCATTTATAACTAGTCTATATGCTCCTCACTTCGGAGGCATGGCATTTTGCCCTTTGATAAATCAAAGCTAAAAAAGTGGTTTTCATTTTCCTGGGAGAATGCAAGCCACGTATTAATACATTATTCATCACACATTTCATTGCTTTTGAAAACATGTCATTATACTCGTTCGTAGGGTTCTTATAATAGAACTTTAATGACCTAATTAGTATATGCACTAGTGAGATGAAGTTTGCAACTGGTAAGAAAGGACTGGTGTGAACCTTCCACCAACTTTTTACTTCGACCCGAGAAAAATTGCCAAATCTCTAACACCTTTAAAGTAATTACTGCATAGTCGAGCAGGCAACACCAAGCTGGAAATTTTTTACTGAGTACTCAGAAGGCAGCGTAAAGAAAGGATTCATTTATTATTAAAAGCCTTTGTTTAACATATAAATTATTCATAACTATCATCCCAAAGTAATTCAGTTGCTTTTAGATACTAGAACAACTTTGAATTCATATCTGTATGTTCTCCTCAGGACTAGTTCAGAATGGCTACTACAAGAATTTCCTCTACGATTTCGGCACAGATTCTATTTGGCAGTTTGGTTCTTCTTTATCAGGCAGGAACAGCTTCATCTGCTTGCATATCGGATGAGAAAGTCAATGGCTGTAGTATTCCATTTAACAGTTCCTTTCCCTTCAGATCGGTGTTTGAGCCGGCTTGTAATCGTCACGACGTCTGCTACAGATGTGTAAGTACAGGTTTATTGTTTTACTTTATTTGTATGAAATGTTTTCAGAGGAGAATAACCAGCAAGAAAATAGAACACTGATAATATTTCCGACGCCGACAATTCCTTGAAGGTCGGAATAAGAATTATAAACTTAGCTAATGCTCGAGAATTACTAAACATGGAATTTCAAAACATAAATATTATTCGTAGATCATCCATCAATGTCTACTCTAATTCTTCCCGAAAAGACTTGAATTTTAAACCATGTGTAACATCCATGAACAGTGCTTGAATGAGTTTACAACAGCACAACACGCAAACGAGAAGTATGACAACAAGATCAACAGAAAGTCGATCCTTTAGTAGGTCTTTCTAACACTCGGATACTAACCCATAGTCCAGCTCAAATTTTAGAACCTTGTATTTGCAGTAACTCGTATGTTTTTACATCATTTCATGATATCTGTTGGTACAGATATTTCTGTTATACGATGCTTCACTTCGGAGATAATTTTGGTATTTCTTATACGTTTCATAAATTGAGGGAACTGATGTTTTTGAAGCTATGACAATGGTACGTATGAGCTATGTTGTAACATTTGTTAACGTGCACTCACTGTTGAGATTTGCGTGAAGGCATTTTAGGACAAGTAAAGATCTTTGGTGTAGTAAACAAACAAACAGTGCAACCACTTAAAAGCAGCTGACAACAGAAATCTCATTTTTTGAATTGAATAAGAACATGGCGTACATGTCGTAAAAACTTGTTGTGTAATTCTATTTAAAATACTTGAAATCGACATTAAGGAGACGAAACTCTAATACAATCCTAGAGTGATTCATAGACTAAATAATGGAAAAGGGCTGTCTAATGCTGACTGTAAGTTATTTATTGTGGAACCAAAATAATAATTAGGAGAGTTGGAGATGGGTCATTGCGTCTGCCCTACTCGTTGTTTCTTTCACCTGCTTGACGGTTGAAGTACATATGTTTGCATTTCTTCACCAGAGTGTTCTGGACAGAATATATGCCATATATCCTGTTTTATTTCTTATCCATACATACTATTGAGACAATAGCTTATGCGGAGGGAAAGTGCGAAGTCATGATTTTGAAAATATTTGAATTACGGAAAAATTCTCACTTTTCATGTTGTCCTATTAGTAAGAATGTCAATGGCGAAATTTAGGAGTGATGACCTTTCCCAACACCGAGATATCAGCTATCAAAGTTTTAAATTTCTCTAACAAAACCTTCTTATTTGATGCTGGTTCATAACGTCGGGAACCAAGGAATTTTTACAGAGTGTTGACCAGGTATTTTTGAAAT
The DNA here is from genome assembly GCA_010016065.2 of Carybdea cf. marsupialis auct. non (Linnaeus, 1758). Taxonomy (NCBI): domain Eukaryota; kingdom Metazoa; phylum Cnidaria; class Cubozoa; order Carybdeida; family Carybdeidae; genus Carybdea; species Carybdea cf. marsupialis auct. non (Linnaeus, 1758). The sequence continues at coordinate 8,119 of JAAAKL020017815.1, forward strand.
TCAACGCCTCCAGTTTAAACACTGTATACACTACAGGTCTGTTATTTTGGGAAACAGCCTATTCCACGGTTGCCTTCAGATATCTGGAGTGAAATCTTACTATTTCCATAACTTTTGATTTGTGACGTCATCACTTTCCCAACGCATTCGTTCCACGAGTCAGTTGATACGATCACAAACTGTTTGGGAACGTCTGGTTCACCTGATCAAATAGGCATTTGCGGTAACAATAAACTCAGCCAAATATCAGTACTGAAAGATTTGTAGCCATCACTCCTTTTTGCATATCGTTAATAGATATGTTTGCACAGGCATCCAGAATGGGCATCCAAATAATGAAGACGGGTGTGCGTAACCCCGATCACCAAAATCATCCAAGATCATCAAATGGGGGTTACGCCCCATCCATAAATTCCGCTAAAAAAACGACACGTAGACGTAAATCTAAGACACTGATGATAAAAAGTATAGTAAATATTATTGTTGCCATTGCTGAGCCCTCGTACTGTTTTGTAGGCAAATTGATTTGGAAAAAGTTAAAATGATTAATGTTTATAAATGGCAATTATACCATTATTCCTATATACTAGGCCTAATCATTTCATGCCAGGGCATGTCATGTTTATATTTTAACAGTTTATTGCACATTGTAAGGTGTTTACTGTAGATAAACCATATATAGGCTATCTCTATTAAAGTTGCAATGCAGTAATCAAATATCAAGTTACTAAAGAGAGGTACGTCCCACTCGTGGGCGTACAGCAAATTCGTAACTTGTAATCTCAAATGATTGACTGCTTTCGACGCCAGCAAATGTCTTCTAATCTAAGCAAATGTAGCACTTAAAATTATGCTTTTCTGTTATCCCATCAACTAATCCAACAATGATATGACTTTCCTCTCTGATACAGCTTTCCTATCACATGTAGCTGACCCTCTGACATGCGCACAACAGTTCCCATTAAAGTCGAAATATCTAGCCAATTCATAAGGAAGAAAACGTAAAGTATAGTAAAGTTGACTTGGTTATTTTTCCTTGGGTTTGTTAGTTAGATTGGTTACGAAGGTTGGCCAGTAAGGTACGCTGAAAGAGGCAAATTACTCCCAATAAATTTAGTACATTTTAAATGGCATTTTACTGTTTTAACTGAAATTCCTGAGTGCTGTTATAGAGTTGGCGAAAATCTTGTATGATTTGTTCGTAATTATTGACTTGTCGAGGTTACAGATTCACTTCTTTATGCTAGATGTTGAGTTTAGGGGTGTATCGCTCGCACGAAATCTTGCAAAGCCCTGATCCATATTTTAAAGTTTTGATCTATAAAAATCGGGTTCTGATTACCCCTATATATTAACCACTCTGATTTTATTATTTTATAACATATGAAACTAGATCCAGATCATTACTCGATGCTAACCTTAGAGATTACAATCCAGATTTTAGGTCTTGACCCGTATTGTCAAAACAGTGTGATGTTTGACTTGGGTGAAAACAGCAGTTTGTCAACTGGATCAATAAAGCTGTTGTCATGGCAATGGTTTCCTTGCTCAGACACGCGAGGGCGGAAGTTCGATATTTACTAAGAAATCTGAATGATCGTGGGCCTCAGTTAAATCGACAAGTAGTGAATCATTCTCATTTTTTGGACACGAAGGCAATTGGTAAGTTTGTTTTCATTACTATAAGCGGCTGATTATCAATAAGTTGTATACGTACACAATGTTTAATAGATAGCAAAGAATCGGCACGATAGCAGAACGTGCGTACAACAAGGACAGAAGGGAAAGTTCAGTTTATTAATTTACGAGTAGAATCATGCTGTTAAGCACACATGCATTGATGACGTTCTACGTTCGATGCAGTAAGCCTCGGAGGTTGTAGGCAGGCAGTATGACTGGGCTGGCCTCGATGTTGATGCATAGGTGAGCTGGCACCGAGATGGGCAGTTGCCTATAGTATAGGCCCCATACCTACGTATGTTAGAGTGAATATCATCTATCAAGTAGGTGAAATCTACGTGTATGAAAACGTCTATTTGATATGCCTCACAGCTCATAAGCAGTTCTGCATAAATTAGTAATTCAAGTGATATTGTTTAACCCGTACAATATATTTTCAACACCTTCTCACTATCATTGCTATTCTTTGACGTGATACCCTCTTAATCCTTTTCTGTATTTTATTTGTGATTCAAGATAAAAGGATAATCCACCTCATCTCAACTAGGGCTGTCTACAGCACGATATATTACTATTCGATTAGTCGGACAAATTTTTTTCGATTAATCGATTAATCGTTATCTATAGGCGTGGCCTGGGTGTGGCAGAACCACACAAAGTATTAGTTGT
>JAAAKL020017816.1:0-10467 GCA_010016065.2 Carybdea cf. marsupialis auct. non (Linnaeus, 1758)
AGGCTGTATTTCGCTTATGATACTAGAAAGATGATATAAAAGTTTAACTAACCACCTAATAGAGGCGTAGACTATTTGCATATCCTTTCACTATTATCGTTGTAGGACTGAAAAAAGCATGCTGCGCTCGAGCAGAATTATAATATTGTATCATAAAACTGCACGAAATAGCGAATTCATTTTGTACTTGTAAGCTTTTTTCGTCTGACACTCCTCAGAGTACTATTCGTCAGAAAATAATCTGAAATGGGAATTAACGAAATTATTTACCTAACAGTGTTTTACAAGGTACCAAATCAGAATTCTTTTCCAGTTTAGTCGCATATGCGTCAAAATTTTCGAACTATTTTCGAAATATTTACATTATGTACTTGCCGTTCTTCAGTTAAATATTTCACACTCGCTTATAACACTGTATTTCATGCTAATGGCAATTTCATTACAGCGTTGATATTTTATCAATGCAGAGGATACAGGTAAAGGTAATTGTGTGTGAATCGGACCGAAAGTCAGACTTTGAATGCTACCCATGAGTCTTGTATATCATGACAGGTTATGAAACTAATTCGAGTTCCATAATCTTTGATATCATAGATCAGCGATCAAAGTACAGAAGGAGCAGATATCTCTGCAACAGTGCAGGTGTATAAAATCCCTTTAAGTTCGTTATTTTATCAAAGTAAGGGTAACAATTTAGTACAGACATTTCTAAATCCATTCATTGTTATTGTGGCGAGAGCTCTAATTGCTTTATCAACTGTTCAATAAATTATCTTAAAGATAGCACGAAGCAAAGTAGTAATCATATTTGATCGATAAGCTTTTCGCCGATTCTCTTCAGTCGATCAGTTTTGTAGTACTAATAACATGTTCAAGTATTTTCGGAATAAATTATCTTAAAAGTCTACCTCATTCGATATGATTGAAGTTGTTATCGTCATGTTTTCTTGATTGTAATCTTCTCCTCTGCGATGATATTCATCGGTGTAAAATGTCGAGACAAGATAATGCAATTGGGATACATAAAAAAGTGGTTTATAGAAAACGTCCTCAGTGATATTCCTTTGAAAAATGTAGCCTACTACCAAATGACAACACAAAGTTGTTTATTAATGGCAACAAGATTAACCCCACCATGTTTTGGTTCCAGCGCACTATTAAGTAAGTCCAGATTATCCTTGGAAAGAGACACGCTATGACGATTCCCGCCATACCTCATCGCCCACGACATTGATATGTTATCAGAGACAAGTCACACGTTAAAAAATTTATCACGTCTGAAGGTCATAGTGTTTAGAAACCTAGGACAAGATCAACCATTTAATATGTAGATACAGTAGAAAAGACAAATCTGACATTTTCAAAGGTTAGATTTGTTCTTGTTATGTATCAGAAAGTCTGAACACGATTTCAAAAAAATCTGGGCAACAACTAGAACTTTCTATGTAGGCTTGGCAATCCCTATTGAAGGACATCGGCCGAGTAAACAACTACGAGCTGGACATTTCCCTCCACTTCCACGGAAAGTTAATCTCGTAATTTGTCCAGATCTGACGTTAAGTTTGTGGCTTCTCTTTATGGTATGTTTTATGTAGTTTTAAGTCAGGATTCTTTTCATTATTATTAGAATGGAGAGCTGATGCGGAAGTAACGTCAAGCTAAATTGGTTGGTATTCTCATAGTAAATAGATAGTCTCATATTTATTAACTGTGGTACTCTTTATATCCCTCCTGTGCGAGATTGACTCAGCAACAATTAAAACTACACGGAACAGCGAAAGCATGTTACTACTGAAAAGCCTTTTTCGTTTAACATTTCCTCAGGGTAGTAAATAGTCAGAATTAAAATGGAGAAGAAAATCAATAGAAATTAACCCAACTGTGTTTCTAAAATAGCCTATCATTTTGTAATCAGACGAAAAAAACCTTCTCAGTACTAAAATGTTTTTGCTGTTTGTTGCAGTTCTATTCTTTTGTACCAACAACAAACTTTTTCAGCATTGTGGTTGCAGATTTGCAAGTATCATTAAACATTTTTGCCCCCCCTCCCCCCATGTTTGAGAAAGTTGGTCATGCCCCTGAAGGAAATGATAATGAAGATAGCATAACAATAGAAATTAAAGGCCGTGCGTTTTAGTCTTCGTCAGGCCAGGGCAAGTCTCTTTAAAGATTGTAACTCAAACAAATTTTCTTTCAGAGGAGCAGCATGTTACTCTGCATTTTTATCAAATGATTTACAGATATATTAATACGAGGCGTCATAAATTGATTAGAAAAAAGTTTGTCTAGCTTGACTTAAAGACACTTGCATGGCGTTTTGTATCAACAATCACATTACTCAATAGTGGCACCTCTTTTTGATGGTCTACGGTACCACAATGAGGCCAGACTTTAAACACCGAAACACACCACTGCAAATGTTCTCATGTACATCATAGAATCGTGTGAGATCAAGATTCTATCAAAGACTCTTATAGCCAGTAACGATTTTAGAACGTGCGGGGCCCATAACCAAATTGAATTTATAGGCTCTGATTGACGCTGCTTTCTGCAAGTAGGAGAGGTCTGAGTCGCTGTATACCCTCTGGTGTTCATCCCCCTAATTCTTAGTATTTTACTCTTTGGGGACCGTTAATAAGAACTAAATAAAATCAAATTGAAAGTATTTCACTTTTGCTATACTAACTTAAGTTAAGCATACCCCTCCCCCAAATATTTAGCACGGAACCCCCTAAATCTGTTGCTGCCAACAGCTCTGTTTCCTCCTTCATACATTGTCGTATCAGTCAACAAATTCATCTTGAAGACCCATTTTCTGCATCTATACTACTGAACTCTTTAATTAAAGGTGACCCGGTCTACCTTGACCGTAAGAGCACAAGCATTATTGCACCATGGATGCGAACTATTGCACGTCATTCATTGCAAAGCTACTTCTGAAATAGCAAAGTTGTCAACTATGTAGGTATATGTGTCCTAAGGAGATACGTCCAAGTATGTGCAAGTACGTGTGAACCTCTAGCCTATTACATTGCACGAATAAGGGCCTGGCTGATCTATTATGCTTTGGTAGAGGAAGATAGAGAGAGGACTCATAACTTTGGTACATACTCTTGTATGCTAAGTTATTAAAGAACGAACGGGTGGCGCAGGTCAATGTGCAACTGTCCGTGAGGGTACTCGTTGGCACTGGAGAAGACTCCTAGGTCATGTTACGTACAGTTGTTTCGATTGTATGAATAAACAAGACACCGTGTGTGTAGTCACTAGTAGTTGGTGTACACAGGTGTACTCACGTACATTCCTCCTCTGAAGGTAAGTACCAAAATTTCAAGTGTAACATGTGCGCATGCGTCTACACGCCACTGTTTCTATATTTCCAAAGCTGGTTCCCACCATTACTTTCAGGAGTTCCTGAGTGAATGTATCAAAATTTGTGCATTATGTTATCCACTTTAAACAGTGAAACTATGTCACAACCGTGATACGAACCCGTGCCGTGTTTACTGTGTCTTCCACCTAAGGACATAGATATACAGTCCTATGCAATTTTGGAGACCAGCCTCTATGTGATGTATAACGTGACCATAAAATGACTACGATCCATCAAAGTTTTTCGACAACAGAGGTTTTGAAGTCTCAAGTCTGAGGAGAAACGTTAGAAAAGCGAAAAAATTTCACCACAGAATCCGGAACTCACGCTATCTCTGTGTTTTGCTTACCAAATGAATTGTGACGACCGGACGATAAAGAACTTCACTCGTGACTGCGTATTTTCAAATAATGTTGATGGTTTACTGAAATGGAAATGGCAAAGAAAACCTTTGATTTAATTACAAGTAATTGATCAGTAGACATGATTACGAGTAACAGGGTGCCCAAGAAATCGTAGCGGGTCTTCAGTAAAAGATTTATCTCTCCGTTCATTATCGCTTCAGTAGCTGTGCAACTCTTGTGAGCATATTCAATCCACTGTTAACCCCCGTGCCTGTAGACTAATCTCTTAACTCAGCTAGTCAAACAGGATATCTATAGCAACCGCACTTATTTTCTTGTAATACTGTAAGCTGTAGATGTCAGCTCCCTGCGTACCGTACATACGTTCATTAATCTTTGTTTTCATACCAGTTGGTGTTTGAGGCGAGAGACTAACGTAAAGAACCAAGGAATATCAACGGGGTTTTTACCAGAGAATTTTTTAAAATTCAACCGCCTCACTTTAAACACTACATACACTACAGATCTAGTATTTTGGGAAACAGCTTATTCCAGGGTTGTCTTAAGATATCTGGAGTCAAATCGTCCTATTTCCAAAACTTTTGACAGGTGACGTCATCACGTTCCCTCCGCATAGGACATACTTATGCTATACCTTCTCGTTCATGATAAACATGCCGGTTCTCCTCCACAGCTTACTTAAGCTTACGTCAAACTCTATGTTGTGCTGATCGATGTAAGCTGCATGCTGTGCACATCTGTAGCATACAATGAACCAAGAAAGTGAAAACCAATCCCCATGGGATTCATATCAAATAGCATTATCAGAGCCTCGCCGCCTCCCTGATTGTACCCATCGAACTAGTAAACCGTCTTCAAAAGGATAGAGTAGATTTCATTTGCTGTTGGATCAAATCCAGTTTGTTATGAGAGCTTTTCTGGTTTATGTATTGTAAAGGTGCCTAATTTATTTGGAAATGCTTAGCATAAACTAAATTTTAAAAAATAATTTATCTCAATATATGACTGGAACGCTATATGATCAATTTAATCTGCTGGCTATATCTCAATTTGATATAACTTGTTTATACACAGAAATGAGGCTTGGTAATGATAAAAATGCATCCATCATTTGCAAATGTCACAAACGTTAAAAAATAACATATATGTCCTGCTATGTCTATATATGAGATGGCAACAAAGCCGTTTTCAGGGTACTGTTCCCTAACTTGTTGCTCAAACAATCCCTAAACTTTCTATAATTGTTTTAAAATCATCTGAATTGTCCAACGGACCAAAAATTTAAAGCTATTGCACGTATATTCCTTGTACCTTTTACAAAGACAACAGGTCTAATTGGAAGCGGTGTAATTACTAGAGATCGGCTACTGTTCGAGAGCATGCGCACCTCGAAGGAGATACGATAGTTATTTACATAAAATCTTTCGATATTGTTTAAGATAAATGCCGCCAGTAGGTGGAGAGTTCAGAGCAAAACACTCTGGTTTCTTCTCCCTTTTCCTGTAAAATAAGCAACAAACCTCAGTTTGGTGCCATTGTTATCACAACCATCAACCTATGTCCTCTATTTTCTGTTTATAATGGGTTGAAATAATTTGTACTTCCATTGAAAAACTACAGAGAACCAGCTGAGTTGAGACACATGGACTTGCTCTGAGGAAACCGACGTTTTAGAGAATCCCCTTGAACAATTTGCTTTCGCTGTTTGCGGCTGACTCAAACTTTCTTAATCTTGTAAGAATCGACAGATTGCAAATCGAGATTCCACGATAAGACTGTGCCGCTGCGGTTTTCATCTATTCGACAACGGCAAAACCGCCACATTTATCTGCCACTTCTGAAAAATTCATTTTAATTCGATCGCAGTCACCAGTGTTATTGAGGACTATTGGAAGATCTGTTTGTAGTAAAATTTTGATTTAACTTGTACTTTTTATCTTTGGCTGTGAACGATTTTTCCATGCAACAGGTCTCTACTACTTTTGTGTAGCATGTAAAGAATGCTTTGTACAATCAGAGCGTTGAAATAAATCCCAATCTTACTTCAAGTGTGGTAGTGCTAGCCCTCATGGTTTACAAATTGAAGTTTAGATAAGCATTGGCCAAAACATGCATTTGTTAAAAGCGCCTAAAAGATCTGACATTATGTATAGATGTGTTTGTTCCTTAATTACCCTTCTGTTGTAATTAGTGTTTCCTCTCTTAAGTGTTACTTTGTTCGTAGTCAATGTGTAAACGTTTGCTGTAGTGTACTTTGTGTAAATGACTGCATGTAAAGCTGAATGCCAGCAGCCACGCAGAAATGTTATGGGATCGATGTATGAACATGGCCAGTCGGGATACTTCTAGTGCCATCCTTGAATTTTATCCTAAAAATGGCGCCTGTTTTACACACTTCCTACCTTGATTGATGCACCTAGGTCTTTCAACTTTCCATTCCAGATATGAAAATGGGACTTGGGGCGTCCAGAGTGGCAGTTTTGGACGGCCAGGACCCTGGGCCTAAATGTGTCCGGAGCGTTATGTTGTCATGCATTGCAACGCAGTTCAGGCATTAACATGATCTTGCTTTCAAAACTCTTGTAGCAGTTGCAAAAATATCCTTGAAGGTTATGGAAAGTACTCGCTTAAAAGTCGATATAAGGTGTAGGAGGTTGAACGTAGTCAGGAGGGGTAGGAGCAATCTAATGCTGCTTCAATATTGTGCTCGTCACCAATTATGTTAATCCAAAGGAAGTTCCATTCTCAATTTATGATTGATAAACTCCTCCCACTCCAAGAAATGAGGAGCATCAATAATGATAAATAAAACGTAAAAAGGAACAAACTTTAAAAGAGTCACAAAGAAGGAATGAGGCAGAGGTAGGGGAAGGTGTATGGTAAATTTAAACAAAAATGCCGATGCAAACGGCTTAGAAAAAATTTTTAAGTTGGCGGGAAAGGCTCTCGCCTTACTTCACATAAGCTAGAGATTTAAAGAAAATTAAATCAAGTGCAGCATTGAGAGAACACTTTTTGAAAGATACTAGAGAAATATAAACTAGTAGCCTGCAAGATATGACCCCATGTGGCGCACGCATTAGCGGCGTCGCTCTACCACACTGCACTAGATGAACCGCCATGATAACATTGCAGTGAAGCAGTGCGGAGGAGATGTGTGACGTTGCGATTTTGAAAATGTTTGAATTATGGAAGAAATACTCAATTTTCATGTTGCCCTATCAGTAAGAACGTCGATGTCCAAAATTGAGAGTGTTTCCCTTTCCCAACACCGAGATATCAACTTTCAAAGTTTTAAATCTCTCTCACAAAACCTTTTTATTTGATGCTGGTTCCTAACGTAAGGAACAAAGGAATATTAGCAGAGTTTTGACCAGAGATTATTGAAATTTAAACGCCTCTAGTTTAAACACTGTATACACTACAGGTCTTGTAATTCGCGAAACAGCCTATTCTAAAGTTAGCTTAGACAAAACTTTTGATTTGTGACGTCATCACTTTCTCTCCGCATATCTAAACAATCAACATCCTATATTTCTCTCTCTCGTTGGTACGGGGCCGTAGCTTATTGGAAAAGCCTCGCACGTTGGGCAACTGTGGAGATCGTGGGCGCTAGTCCCCGCGGTACCACGATTTTTTCACCATCGAGATTTTATAACACCGACGTCAACTTTCAGTCATTACTACATACTCTATTTCTTTAGTCGTCGTATTAACTCCTAATGCTCCGTCGATGGACATCGACGACTAACTCTACGCGGCTTTGGAGACTGCCCCTGCTGCGCTGTATGACTTAATCACATGAAGACTGCCTTCTGGTTTACAATCCATACCAATCCTATAGAAAGATACAAAGAATTATTGATAAGGGAAGATTTGAATGCTTACGTCTTTGCAAAGATACTGGGGATATAGGAAACATGTCTCCGCCAATGTTACTTTGATAAGACAGTATACAGCGCACTTTGCGGAATCTGTGGTAAAGTGGGTGAGATTATCTAACTCATAACGCACGTATTTGGAAAGATGGCGCAGAAAGCGTACAAAAAGGTCGGAGATAACAACGCTACAACAGTGAGTCATTGGATTACGAACAAAACAACGTTTGGCTAGCGTTGCCATAAGGAAAATGGATCTAGGAGAATTGCAGGGGAAGAAAAGAAGCAGATAGGAAGCCACATGGGGTCATGGAACTTTATCATGAATTAAAACTAGAGACGATGCTTGTCAGATTATTGAGGAGGAGAGAAAGGCAGATTTTGATAAACTTAAATGGGCGTGGGCATGGGTGCAGTCGAAGGATAATAAATTGTGAAATGACCATTAATGCCAAATAAGCAATTAAACACTCTTTCTTAATTGGTGTTTCTCCTGACGACGTTGTTCTGGAAGTAGTCTGGGAAGGAGTTGAGTATCAGATGTGACGCCCATGACTATTCTTAAGATAATTGCTTTTGACCTGAGGGGCAGAGTATCAGAGTTTTAGAGTCTCAGGGTTTCGGAGTTTAACAGAGTGCACGAGTTATAGACTTTCAGAGTTCAGAGTTGTATTACTAAACTATGTAATGAAATATGAAGAACAAAGATGATCTTGTATTTTAATTCTGATACGATCTGCTAGTACTATTCAGTATACAAGTGTTATCTTCAGGAACGTGTTGCAATCCTTCTCTATCCCATAAATTAGTCGGAAAAGTTTCTAACTTCTCTACAGACGATTAATGTGGCCAGCGTCTGGCCAATGATGTCCTACAAATTTCATACATTGAAAACATTTTCTTACTGTGAGCGACAGTGAGATTCTCAGTTCAAAAACACAAGGTTGTTGATTTGGCTTTGCAGCTCTATCAGCTTGTGTATTTTCACATTGTACAAAAGAGCAATAACAGCGAATTCGAAGTTCTGGAATGCAAACAGTTTTGTCTAGTTTTTATGTAGATTTTAATGTTGTTTTAACGTAGTTTTAATATATATATATATATATATATATATTGTTGGTGGTGCTGAGAATTCGGGATCGGCTTCCCGGATTGTCGACGTAACTGTAACTTAACTATTTAGTGCAGTGGTTGAGTCGGCGTTTTTGGTGTGGGAGAATCCTCGGTTCTGTCCTCATATGCATTTCATGTTTATCGGGTTCTGTACTGTGTATTAATGGTTGCTAGTTTGTCTACCTGAGTGCTTATATACATATATATAAGTCGAGTAGCAATCAGACACTGACTGTGCCACAAATACTTACTCGGATTTTTCCTCAAGGGGGGATGCCCCTACAAACATGACAATTGGGGGCAATGTCCCAATGCCCCCCACCCCCAGGCCTACTTACACCTACTAAAATTGTAAATTTATAAAACTCCCAAAGTATATACGTTTTCTGTTATGTGAAAATGAAGTGAACACCCAGAATTTTCAGGCACGAGCCGCCACTGCACATATGAATACATATAATTCCTCTGATGTTCGTGAATACGTAAAACTCAGAGTAGCGAATTTCCAAATCTCATCTTTTAGTATCTCTTTCTATATCTATGAATACATATACAAAAAACATGTATAATAGCAACTCAATAGATATAAATGCACATGAGTGTCAAGTCATGGTATGGGACTCCTGCTACTGTTACCATGTAAGCCAAAACTACTGTTTTTATGTATCATCGGCGACAAAGCCAAAGTGAAACAAAAAATGAAAAAAATGTGCAGTGCAGGTAAGGAAGATTTGGTTAATCATCAATGTGGAGAGGCAGAAACACTAAGAAATGCAAACACAAGAAGACAACAAGAAATACTGGACAAAGGAAAACTACCTCACGAAGTGGATGCATTTTAGCAAAAGATGGAGAAGCACTGATGGACAGTGAATACGTTAGCAAACTGTGGATCAAATACATCGGAGAAGTTTACTAGAATGAGCCGAGGTGAAAATCCAGGCATACGTAAGAACCTGGAAGTATTACCCGTCATATTTTAAGAAATTAGTAAAACACTGAAGAAGATAAAAGAAACAAGGCTTGCGGCCCTAACAATATAAGCTTAGAGATGCTTATCTCTCTCGAGGAGTTTGTAGTAGAGATAGCCACAAAACTAGCTAACGAGATATGTGGCACTGGACAGGTTCCAACAGATTTAAGCAAATCCGTCTGTGTGCCATTACCACAAAAATCATGGCTTATCAAATTTGAAAACCGCAGAACCATCAGCCATATGATAAAGGTTGATTCCGAGAGTCATACTGGCACTGTTGAGCCATATGATAAAGGTCATTCCGAGAGTCATACTGGCACGAGTAAGAAGATGCACTCAAGACGAAATGGTAGAAAAACAAATCGATTTAGGGGAAACTCAGGGACAACTAATGCTATTTTGCATTCAGAATGCTCTAATAAAGACCTGTAGATACAAAACAAGACCTGTATCATCGCTTCGTAGATTATACTAAAGCCTTTGGGAAAGTACAACATAAATACTTCAATAAATAAACATTTCAATCAATGGGAAATGATGGGAAGGAGATTAGGTTTATAATCAACATATATTTGGACTAAACAGCAGCAGTGACAGCAGCAAAAATTGTCACCGAGTATGTTAAGGTTGAAAGGGGTGTTAGACACGGCTGTGTTTTATCTTCGTAGCTCTTCAATGTCTGCAGCGAAAGACTGATGCAAGAAAACCAAGAAGGAAAGAGCTGTGGTGTAGGAGGTCGTAACATAATCAACCTGATGTATG
>JAAAKL020017817.1:0-10466 GCA_010016065.2 Carybdea cf. marsupialis auct. non (Linnaeus, 1758)
AAATAATGCGGTAATATATTTCCTTGTCTACTCCTACCTAATGGCATAAGGCTCTAACTTGTTGAATCAAGCACCCTAGTAATGGTGTTAATTATACTCCTTTTATGTATGTTTGTAATAATGCATGTTTGTATGTGGCTATTCTATCATATGAATATAACATGTTTATAGTTTCAGTCAAGGTTGCCATGGTTGAGGAGGAAGAAGGCCTCACAATCTACTCTCTCTCTCTCTCTCTGAAACTTTGCTCCTCTGACGAGGGAGCTGCTCTGTTTGGTTCCTTAGGACTACATGCTGTGCAACCCACACACAAACATATGTGATGCCAACACACTTTTCGACGTGACCTTAACCAAATATCAGTTATTCTTTCCATAAATCAAAAGCATCTATCGTTTATAATAGGTGATGATCAATATGCAACATTCTTATTATATATATTGTTATGTTACATTTTGAACAGCTAACTCTGGCTAAGAAAGACAAAGGTCAGGGAAAAAGTACAATATTTTTATAAAATCTCATAATACTTGCGTTGCCATTAATAAGCACTTACGACCACGTTACATTTTGGATTTTCTCTAGCCGACTGTCATCGATCACCCCATGATCAGCAGAAAGAAAATATTCTAAAGTATAGCTATAATGACACACTTTCAATAATAAATTAACCAAACACGGGATAACTGATCCAGCTTACTTCAGGCCAGAACATATATGTTCTCAAGAAGAAATTCATCGGCCGAATGATCTCCGGCGTCTGTAGGATCGCCTGCGTCCAAAGTATCTTCGGCGTCTGTAGAATCGTCTGCGGCTATAGAGTCGTCTACGCCTGTAGAATCGTCTACGGCTATAGAGTCGTCTGCGCCTGTAGAATCGTCTGCGGCTATAGAGTCGTCTGCGCCTGTAGAATCGTCTACGGCTATAGAGTCGTCTGCGCCTGTAGAATCGTCTACGGCTATAGAGTCGTCTGCGCCTGTAGAATCGTCTACGCCCATGAGAAGCTTTTGGTTTTGCATCAGCTTCTAGGCTGTAAACGAGCCCATCTTCGTCATCTGAAAGATTATAAGAGATAAGTCATTTTAACAAATTGACCTCGCTGCTTACAGAGTCAGCTACAGGAGCGTCGCATATCCTTTGTTTTTCTCATTCAATCTACGCTAAATATAACTTGATGAATTGTAAACAGCAGTTTAACACTGCTTGCTACAATGTGCCGTATTTATTTAATTACGAAAAATGCGAGTTGGCACAAATATATAATGTATTTATTGTGTGCTTGTAAGAAAATGAGATATTCTTCTCCAAAGGTTTGATAACATTATGTTATACATGTTAATAGATTAAGACTGAGAGTATACTCTACACCAATCTCTCAGCTATCTTGCTCAGCTCTCAAAAGAAACAATTTTCAACAAAAATTATACTAAGAAGTAAACCAAAGATCATTAAGTGGACGATTTCATAGCACAAAAAAACCCCCAAAACAGGTTTGTTCCTTATAAACCGGTTTATAACATCTAGACTTGACTCCTTTAGATGCTTGTAAGTAGTTATGACAGTGGCAAGCATAAACTCAGTTTAGTTGAGTGTCCGGATTTTGTTTGTTTCCACTGTTTTCAAACAGTGCTCTGCTCGATACATTTAACCCCAGAACCATTCGCATAGTCATTCTATCATCACTTATTCATCTTACTTCTTAATTAAATCTTTTACCAACTGTTAGTAGGTATAACTGAAATTTAGCACTTCCTATGTATGTATGAATGCGAAGGGTAAGGGAATAAGGCAGGTTCCCTCCAACCGCTTTAAAAAAATGAGATGATTGTGTTTCGATCTGTAATGCTATGATAGATATTAGAGCCTATTCAACTGATTTGATTATCTACAACATCGTCAAGGATTACAAGAGGTCTTACCATCATCATCATCATCATCATCATCATCATCATCATCATCATCATCATCATCATCATCATCATCATCATTGTCATCATCATTATTGACATTTTAATGTCTTTTGCAGCATCTGTTGAACTCATGTCAAATTTAGTCTTAGTGCGTTAAAATGTTTTTCTTTCTAGCCTTCGACATAAAGAGCTTCCATAGAGTACATTGTGCAACATAACCTATCAAAGCCACATTGTCAGATAATAAAGCTACAAACAAACTATATATTTCTATTAGTTAAGCAAAACTATATATTTTTATTAGTTTCTATTTGACCCCTAAATAATTCATTACATCATACCTTCATAAGGTATATTTCTTTCTACATCTAATTTGAACACTTTCATGATTCTGTCCTTCTCTATGTCGGGGGCTTTCTCCATAACATGAAGGAGAACATCCTTGAGATCTTGGCTTGATACGTAACCTTTGCCATGGTTATCAAATGCATGAAAACATTCACGTCTCGACTCTTCTTCTCCCTTGACATTTCGAATGTCTTCTATCAAATTGACGAATTCTTCAAACTCGACCTTTCCTGAACCTGTTAAAGAGATTTAAAAAATGCGAATTTCACTGATCTCGGTCTCGCAAGAAACGAGGCTTGAACGAACGGACAGTAAGTTAAATATATTCCCAACGCTAAAAATATATCGACCACTAATCTCTAAGAAACACTGGATCGACCAATCCAATTTTTTCCAACAGCGAAAAAGTGTGGTCACGAATACTAGTCCCCAAAAGTTTAAGCAGCGCGAGAAGGTCCGCCATGCTACGTAACATTGTTGTAAGCTTTGCTTAATGAGGACTAAAATGGTGTCTAATGACTGACCTCGCTTTGAAGCGGAAGATGCTTCATTCAATGTTTTTAGAGATGAGTGAGTTTGACAGGAACATTATAATTCCCTAGGCCTTTTGATCTTCATTCAAAGTGATATACAGTCACAAGGAGGAGGAGGTGGCAATAGCAGTAAGCAGTTAAGAGCAGTGATCTTCAACAATATTGACAGAAGATCTGGTATTAACTGACGCGCGGCAAAAGGAATAATACGCCCTCCACACTGATAAAAAGAATTGGAGCTTAGCGCGTGCTACGTGGAAAATGACCCGTATTGTTCTGGCTATCTATACAACAGCTCTACAGTGATTCAACATGTAACAGCGTAATGTAACCAAGTCATTACCAGAAGTTTCTTAGATATGAATTTAGCTCCACGAGTACCAAATGCTCACTTTGACGTAGTTTGGTGCAGCTTACTTGAAGGTCTTATGACCTGCCCGTGACCTAAACAACGTAAACCAACGTATTTGAACCATTTGAGCGTGTCAGGCTATGTGGGTGATCGACATTCCAAATCCGAAGCCCGCTGTTTGTACACCTATCATCGACTCCTTTGAACCCCATTAACAATTGATCTTCTGACGCTACTGAGGAAGATTTCTGTCAAAGATGACAAACGTTGATTTAATGGTGTATAGGGAGCAAGACTGCAATTGAAATAACTTGCTAATAATATGAGGTCTTCAATAATAAAAAGTTTAAAAATTGGTTGCTACTAAGACAAAATAATTTTGTATTGTTAAATTCTCAACGACGAGCAGATGTCGTACTTGAGCTATTCCTTTATATAATAGACATAGCATCCTGAATAAAAAATATCACCCAGTGTTAAAAGCATTTAACCCAATCCAGACCAGGTTATTTTGAGATTCCTACGAATGGGAAGAGAGGAAGGGGCAAAGTAGGCTCGCGGTTATTTCAATGAGAATAACTCAAGGTACTTTTTCATTTAGTTATTCATCTTCGCAAAAATGTCAATTATTTTTTGAGGTAAGGCAAAATAAGTTTACTTATGAAATTGGAGATGATGACGTCACATGACAACAAGACGTTGATGTGTAAAATCTGATTGGTGAAAATCGTGCAACCTAAGGGAGTCGAACCCACGGTCTCCGTAGCTACGGTCCCTTACCAACCAAAGAGAGAAATTCGGGATGGCTATTGTTTGAATATCGCGTGCCTACCAGTACCTACTCAGTACTCACCTCTATTGAGTACATTGTTAGAAATGCGTTTTCTAGTCAGAACGTAGATTAAGCTTATCCTTTAGGTTTAATATATACTAAATGTATAATTGAGTTCAAGGAGCTATTTTACATGCAATTTACATGATTTGTTTTTTATCCATAAAGATTTCGCATTTGCTTGTGGGTACTTTTCATCGGGGGTTAATTATGACGTCATCATTAGCAAAAGGCTTGAAAATACTCCTGATTAAATAAAAGGAAAAAAAAGAAGCAAGATAATTGGGAAGATAATCTATGAGATATCAGTGAAGGTATGGAGCTGCAGGTCTACTAGTCCCCCCCATGTCTGGATGCGGTTGACTTGTTGACATCATCTTGGATCAAGTACGTAATAAGTGACTTTAAACATACCATCAACATCAATTTTCAAGTATAAATTTTCCAGTTCAATGTCCGTTGGATTGAAACCGAGGCTACGCACTACCAGTTTGATGTCTGCTGATGTCAAGAAACCACGCCCTCTCCGATCAAAAAGATGAAATGCATCGTTGTATTCTATAAAGCAAGAAAGAGAAAAATATAGGAGAGAGCATAATAATCTGAGAACAATATGTTCTAGGAAAATTCACATATTTTGGGTTGTGGAAATTTTGATTAAGGTAGAGGATCTGTCAAGTACGCGAAGTTGGTAGTTTCCAATTGCAGCGATAGAAAGTAGCAATGTTCTTTGATGATCTGTTGTACTTACTACTTAGTATTGTTTTGTTGATATTAAACACTTAGAAATGAACTTTGACATGAATCTGGAGACAGAAACCAAAATCTCTGAACACAAACAAAAACAAAGCAATAAAAGAGACCAAATGTTGCAAATGCAAAAACGATGATTATCGCAAATGTTGGATAGATTGCAACCTCTACTTCTCTGTTCTATTCCCACCTCTCCCACGATATATACTGTACTGTACGTACTATACTATATATATTTTATAGAGGAAACATAGGCTAGATTTTTACCAGCATCACCAAGCAGATGTTGCAATATGACGTAAAATGAAGAGACGTATCTACGCAGAACAAAATGACAAAGTAGTTGAATTAACTATCAACATTCTAAAAATATCTGTTCCGAATTGCATGGTTTACCTGCTTTGTATTATTGTTTACATTTTTTTACATTTAAATTTATAAACTCCTTGGTTATCGAGACCTTCTGTTAACCCACGTTTGTTACGAATCCAATGGCATTTGATTATTATCTTTTAAATGTAAAATATAACCGTTTCTTCAAGTAACGAAAGTAAAGTAATTATATAAAACATGAAATAGAACGTTACTCTAAAATCAATTAAATATAAGCTATAAGGTTAATTGGACTTTGTCTTAGTCCGTTGTTAATAAATGTCCTTTTCAGCTGGACTTTATCTTAGTCTGTTGTCTATTAAAAGCTATTTTTTGGTAAATGGGCAAGTTAAAAAAAGAGATTTGTTGAAAGGATGCATTATGTACTATCATTCATAATGATGAATTTTGAAGATGGAAGTTTGAACTATCGCTTCAAGACAAAGTTCAAACATGACTTTCATCATCCACAAGAAACCATTTCATACTCTTTCTCCGTATCAGAATGAAACTTTAGACCTTATTTATTCAAACAAATTGCCAGTGATTTATTCTGCCCAATGCTACGCGCTTTCAAATCCCGTACATATCTTGATACCTTAGTTTATGGCCTATGAATCCAAGAACAACTTGCCTATTCACGAAACTGCTATTCAAAGACAGCGGGTTTGATTACACGTTATCCTTTGAACCAAATCCTGTAGCGCACCCGCGTAGCTGAGGAGGTTGGGACGCTTAGTAATCTGGTTTAATCAATCATAGTAAATAAGCTAAATCTGATGCAGGTAAGGTATTTCTTAAGTTATTTGATAGACACTTCCCGAAAAAAAATTACTTAGTAAGATTTTTGATAGGAACACAGTTAAGTTGAGAGTGAACTTGAAACTTTCAAGTATCATCAATCAGCACAACTCTAATATTATGCATGGACTCATAAATAATAGCATATATGATCATTGTGTTTGCTTTTTTTTTAAAAACTATAGCTATGAAGTAAATAATCAGGTAGTACGAGTAGTAATTGGAAGACATTGCATGAAACAGAATCAGAATTTAATCATCTTTCTGGTTTTAAAATGCAAAACACAACAATAGAGAGGCATTATTGCGATTTAGAATGTTCCGGAAATCATTCCTCTAATCATAGGCATGAAACAGATGCAACGCCACAAATTTTAGACAAAGGGGATAAGTTTTTTCTTGCCATGGGAGCACGTTAAAGTTGAATAAAGTCCCTGACATAGACGCATAGATTGAATGGCGGATTGGCACTCTACCATGCAAGAACAGACAAAAATGAAACAAGATATGAAAGCTAACAAAACCTATTGCAGAGTACTTTGTTTCATACATCTCTATGTTAAATTTAACTTTTACCACTAACCTCTGATCTGATTCTCCGTTAACCTGTTCTACGACGAAAAGAAAAGGAATATCACAACACACACATCATGTTCGTACCTTATCGATTTAACTAATCGCGACTCTTCTTTTATGGACATAATAAATTAATTTTTACTGATCTTATACGGAATTAAAATATTAATGATATATTGTGAAGTGAAACAAAATGCATGATATGAATGCATACTGTTAAAGCGTGATGAAATGATAGTTTCCTATTATTTGTGCAACATGCTTAATTATCGGATAAAAGAGTTCTAGCCTACGGACGGATTTAGTATAGACCTGAAATACCTAGAGTGGATAGTTATTGAGTTCTCAGGACTATTTGAAAAGTTCATACGTAAATTCTAAGCGCAGAGATAATAAATTACTGGATATTGATGCCTCCCCTTAAAGGATTGGAAACTGATGATTTGACAAGAGGAAATAAACTGTGTGATCGTAAGGATTCTCACAGCTCAGTTGTTACAGCAACATGTATACATCGATTCGTGGATTCCGGGGTTAAATCTTACTGACAATACATATTCGTTTTCTTTTATCAATTTTTAAATAGTCTTTTAAATCAATTTTTAACCAGCTGACGTCGGCTTCCTTGCGTGCTTGGTTAACAAGATGTACATATTGCGCAAGAAAATAATATGTAGCGAAATTAAATAACTTGAGAAGCAGCTTCTATTCAGCTAGGCTCTAATTAAAGTTTTAAGGCTTTAGCTCATGTACGGAATTGTTTTCGAGCAATCCCATATATCAATCCCTCAAACTGGTCGTTTCTATTCTAGCGAAAAGATTTTTCCAGAGTCACATGATCACTTGTCCTATCATAATAGCCATGCCTTTCAACTACTATTTGACTCATTGATTCATTCTTCAAGTAAATTAACTGATAGTGTTGATAATCAACAATTCGCTGAAACTTATTAAGCCAAGTACCGTAATTTTTATTGTAATCCTCTATTTTTTGGTAAAGATAGAAAGTCTTCAGTTGACTGATCTGCGCAGCGTCACACAACACTCATCTCTGCATCTTCACAAATTTTCATGAATTTTAGTCGATCCTTAAGAAACGCAGAGCAGAGATATAGATCTGTGGCTTTGTATTACTAATCGCATAAATACAATGACCCTGATTCTACCTGTGAGAAATGCTAGTGATACGCCAAGCTGTGTAAAATGGAGATTTGTACTAACAAGGACATCGAGAATAAATACTGTTAGATTCCCTCTGGGCAAGAAATGTAAATGCCTGCGCACATAAATACTTTAAACTGTACAAGACTAGTCACTTATAGTCACTAGTCACTATATATAAACAAAGTGGCCATCCATCCTTGAATTCCTTGAAAACTCCTGGAATGTTTTTTCGTTTCAAAAACTGTCCTTGAATTGACTATTTTTCTTTGAATTCCTCGAATTTTCCTTGAATATCTTGAATTTTCCTTGAATTATGTAACCATGTGATGCCAGTCTGACTAGTTTGATTTGTGGATACAAAACATGCTTTTCCTATTCTGATGTGATTTACTTGAAACTTTTGTTGTAAAGATGACATAAATAGACTTACTTTAAAAGCTGGCATGTCGAAAGAATGCCACTTCCAAGACACCTGGCTCACAGAATCAAGGTTCAGGGACCAGTTGCAGTCTCTGCCAGTGACTACAACTGCATACTGCAAGCTCTGTAGAAAAATCAAGAAGTTTCCAGAAGTCGGAAACTAGCGATGGAGGACATTGCTGAAGTAAAACAAAGAAAGGTCAACATTGAAAAGTTGGAAAAGAAGCAGATGAACTCAGCATTCTGGCGAAAGCAAACTCTTTTCTTGTTGCTCAGAAAGAAAAAAGGAATGAAATTATTAAAGTTAAGAAAGTGATTGATAAAGTGTAGCTAGAACTGAATGAGCTTAAGTGACGCTTTCCACCATGAACTTGTTAAGAGCATTGTAAAATACAAAGTGGTTGAATAAAAACCTTCTTTGTTCACTTGATATTTTGATGCAGATTGTCTTGTCCCTAACGTCTGAACAAGTAACCTAAATGTCGCCAGCTTTCTTCGAAAAGAGATTTAAGCTTTTGTAATTTGGACTGTGTGGTGGAAAATATTGTAGATTTTAATTGTCAAATTAACTTAAAAATTAGGAATTTCGGAGGTCTCAGAAGCAAGGAAACGATAAATTTTCGGGGCTTCACCCCAGACCCAATCTGGAACCTCAGAACACCCCTTGCATGCCAGTTACAAAGCACGTTCTCTCTGTTCGCGGGTCCTTCAATCCAAATACGTAGATACTCCCCTTTCCGTGTCCTTGAAGTTTAAAAGAAAGTCCTTGAAAACCCCTCGAAAACTCAATGAATCTTTTTTGAGAAATCGGTGGTCACCCTGATAAACGATGTTCTTGATACCTGCCGAAGATAGTTCATCTACGCTGATCACATCTGCTGCCACATACGCTACAAAGTGTACAGAATTAAATGATTCCACTTTAACTGACACCCAAATTGTATATGGATTCAGAAATCAAAGGTCTAAAACCAAATATCAGCAAAACTGTTGCAAGCGCCTTTTGGTTTACGTCACACTTGGAGCTTCAGCACAGCGGAATTAGAAGCTAACACTAACAACTCGATAATTAAACACAATCACAAGCCAAGATACCTAGGGTGGCTCCTGCAAAACGACGACCTACAAGAATCATCAACAGAAAATATCCAGCAAGCTTCGAAAAAGAAATAAACATTTGTCTATGCTGACAGTAAGAAAAGAGAAGAAAATGTCAGAATTTCACGAACATCTTCCTTAGAACTCTACTATTCAGTTGCTGAATACTGCACACTTGCACGAGCGTGCGAAGCTGCAAATGAATGATGCTTTGCAATCGTAGCCATCCTACCAACAAACACAAAATGGCTTCAAGTGCTGAGCAGCGTAGAAGCGTCATGTATAAGAACAGAATTTACAACTCCTAGAACTCTCAGAAAAGCAAACGAATCTCTTCCATTGTGTAAATATATCTACTACCATCTCACCAAATTGTGTTATAACGATGAGGTGATAAGAAGAATGGTATAATTTTCATAGTAAAAACAGACATCTGATAACTGAACCATCTACTGAACCTCCCAGGTAATAATAAGCTTCACCCAGGACTTGCTACGAACAGCCTGGGTGAAGCTTAACAGAATGCATACAAATGCCGGCCCCATGGGGAGAAGAATTGGTCCAATGGGGATACGAATCTGCTATTGCGTCCATTCGCAAACAGTACAGTATATTGTTGAACCGTGCTATTTATATTATTTCCAGGAAGATATGTGAAGCTTTCACAGCCTTATGGGGAAAGCTGTGTTTGCTGCACACTCCAATTAGTTCAGGATGTTTTCTAGAAGGAGAACAGCTAACAAGAAGGAGTTTGATTCTTAAAGAAGAATACTTTGTCCAAATGTCCATCACTTCGTTAAGTAGCCACTCAGTCAGAGTCGTTGCTACAAACAGCCTGGGTGAAGCTTAATAGAATGCATAAAAATGCCGGCCCCTTGAGGAGAAGAATTGGTCCAATTGGGATACGAAATTGCTACTGCTTCCATTCATTCAATTAGAAAGTTAAAGGCAATAAACCGTTTTCCCTATTTTCTTCCCTACTAAAAAATTCTCCCGCACCTGTTCAAATCTACTCCCACGTCCAATCTGACTTCGTTAAGACCGACTGACCAACATCTTTATTACATACTCTTGCTTTACATCTTTAGAACTCTTCGTTTTCATTTGATATTGTCCGTCAGTAGAAGATCAAAACTTTTGCATAGTTTTTGTAACATTCTTGATGTGCGCGGTTGTAACTCACTTTTCACTTTCATAGACAGATCTGTGTAAGTTTTATTTTTGTTTCTTTAGACGTTTTCCATAGTTTGCACATCTGCTATGCGTTCCAAGAGAAGTGTTTGTCAAAGTAGCTCATAGTGATGTTT
>JAAAKL020017818.1:0-10466 GCA_010016065.2 Carybdea cf. marsupialis auct. non (Linnaeus, 1758)
TAATTCGTCTCGTACAGCGTAGTGTATCGTCAATATGAATGCAGAAGTAAATCATATTGTTCAATCCTGCTATCTGATTATCTCCTAGACAAAGTGTAAGACTTTATTAAACATGTGGAATGCCAACACGACATTTATCTTACAGGTGTATAGATAACATATTACTTATCTGCCACAAGTCGAGGGAACTAAAAGTTTCTGATATGGTCTCTCTTAGACGAATTAAGTTGTTGGACAGGAGTATGCAGACTAGTATCTTCATGGAGATCGTTTATGATCACTGGAGATAAGACAAGACCCAGACATAAACCTTGTAAAACACCACTGTCCACTGCCTCAGTTTTCCTATCTACCCCGTTTTATATGCAATACTGCTTTCTATTGGAGAAGTAGGGCCAGAACTATGCCAGTTACTAGTTCTGTATAACATGATGATATATGAGATCATTGTCTCTTCAAGTAACGGTAAGTCTTTTTTCCAAATACGTCCTTTTTAACAGTCTTGTAACATGTAAAAAGGAAATGCCTTGTAGGTAGAACAGTTTGACTTTGCTCGTTCATTAAATATCAGTGAAATTTATATATGTATTTCAAGAATCAGGGAACGTACAGGTTTTAAAATGGACTTTTACGTAAAGGATTTCGATAAAAAAATAGCATGGAAATCTTGATGATACTAGAAATTTTATCGGTCTAAAAGTTTTGATTGCATCCTTGATTTCCTTTTCTTGATATGCTTTTCATTTGCAAACACTCCCATTTTTGTTGATCCAAACTAGTCCTCGCAATAGAGTGTTTGGCTTCTTCTAAATGTTTATAGTCAGGTTTAGTCCGACCCAGAATAAGCTATTCATTTCATCAGCAATCTTTTGCCTCTGAGAAATTTATCGACTTGAGATTTTGAGATATCGGAAGATTAAGAGTGCTACTTTATAACTAGATAAATGTCTTCCAAGATTTTTTCCTATTACCCTCTTTAAAACAGTCTTTTCTGCAAAATATTGTTTCATTAGTGTAGTGTTAATTATTTTGACTTTGGTTTGTACATGACTATCTGAAGAGGAGTATTTGGTAGGCCTACTTCTCTTTGACAATGGTTTGTTTTAGTTTGTCTCTAATTTTGATGAAACCCTTGAGAGTCTACTTTACCCATGAGTCACATCTCTCGGAGTCGAATATGTCTTTAGTAGACGTATGTTTCTCAATCATTGATGTTAGTAAGAAAGACCATTTGCCGATTTTCAGACCTTCAATGGGTTCTAAGACTCGATCCCAATGTATGCTCAATACTACAATATAGATGAGCCTGTCTGTTTATAGAAATGTTTCATAATCCTAGTTTGAATAATTCTGTTGTCCTTCTTAACAGAGAGGCTGGACTTTTTGTACAATTTGTGCGGTATAGTGATCGTTCAATGTAGTAGCAGCAGCAGCAATATGGTCTATGGACATTCCGGACCATCAAAATATTTGTGGGATAGAGTAAGGTGCTTGAATTTACTTTCTCTCTTTCAATGTTGCATTTATAAACTTTACCTCTTTAGCATTATAATTTTCCCCTTAACTTCAGATATCTGGCATAAACATGATGAAAATGTCGAGTGCAAGATATCTCTTAAGGAGCGCACAATTCGCGATAACGCGAAAAAGGTGGGGTTTTTACTCGCTCATGGGACACATGGTTCTGTGCAGCTCGAATTCTGTAGAGCCGTGCCTCTTTGGCAAAGTAATAAATACTGACTTGCGATAATGTCGAGAGATTTCTCTGCTGTCTTATCTGTCGTCCATCATTTCCGATACCTTGATTATTCGAACCTCTTCAAGAGCGGTAATCATCTCAGCGCAGATGGCGTCAGGTCCTGTTACCATAATCGTTTCCGTCTTTCCAATTGCTACATTCACTTCACTTTATTCTTGTGCCGCCGATAGAATTTTGTAATGATTGGCTTATCTTCTCTTTTATCCATATATATCGAGAAATAAGGTATGTTATGATCTTGGACCGTCTAACTCATTTGGTACAGAGCACGCCTGGAATGCATGGGTCACAGGTAGTGGTATATACTATATTAAAACTAATTATCGTATATCCTCTCTTCTTGGTAATACTTTGCAACTTTCAATTGGAGTTTGGCAGACTAACAGGCCAGATGGAAATCTTTAGTGGTAAATTCATATGGCGCAGATGTTGTTGCCCCAAAACTGAGTGGACCTGATGCCGATGCTGACCGCTGCAGGATTTGGAGCTAATGTAGCAGCTAGGGGTGTAAAACATGTTATCATCGTTGGCCTCCTAGCTCATTTAATACAAACCAGATTATGATTGAGTGGGCCACAGCTTTAAGTCTTGGTACTGACATGCCTTTTCTATAGTATCTTTTTAAAATTAAATTTATTTCAATACAAAATTCTGGGAGATTTATTGCTATATTCAGAGAACTGATGTTGCACCACCTTTCTATGGACACGCATTTCTGGTCTCATTAGCGTAGCATGAAAGTATCCCAGTCATGAAAATTAGACATCGGTTCAAACATTTTAGAAAGTCAGAGAAAGATTCCATTTCTATTTAACTCGTCTGTGTTATGAATGTGTCACCCGAAAAACATTGTCAATAAATCATCTGACTTTGGACTCGTCAATATAGCGGTCAATGCTTCAGTCGTTGCTTACAGACGACCAATTTTGTCATCAATGTTCAGTCTTGACAATATTGGCAATATCAATGTCAATAATATTGTCCGTATGTTGGCCTTTTCAGTAGAAAACCCAATGCAAGTACAATGAACTAACACAAAAAAAATAAAGAAAAAATACTCTATACTGCTTAAATCCAACGTTAAGTATTTCTGTCGGTATCAGTTCTCCAAATTTAGCTTATTAAGAAATTCTCGAATGTTCATTGAGTTGACAATATCGTGCAACTTGGCCCATAATCTGCATCAAGTACCTTAAGGGTCCTGGTATCGAGTTTGAATTTTCGTCGTTCTTTCTAAATATTTATCGCTGCTATTGTATGGCTTCTCATCGAACTCCTGGCATACATCGATGGTTTGTTACCAAAACGAGGTCATTATTGTAAACCATACTGTGTAGCTGGCACAAGCGCATCTGATGACCTCCCACGATGCGCTAGAGTGCCGTGGAACAGTAGTTAAAGTGAACGGGACCCGAGATTTAACGAGAACGATCTTGCATACTAGAACCTGACAAGAACATTTCGGATAATTTCGAATCAAGATTTACAACTTAAGAGAAACCTTGAAAGACAAACTACTCCATAATCCTATCTTCAATATCTGATCTACCTTCTAAAATGGTTCTGCTATACTTTCTTACACACACCTATATGAGCTACATCCCTTATCAAATGTGCTCCAAAACCAATTTTTTGAAACTATAGAAATTAAAGTAAGAGGCAGGTCATATAGTTCTCAATTTTAATAGCGGCCTGACAACATCAAAAAGCAATAAAACATAAACGACGTCGTTAGCAACATGTCAAAGGACTCTCTTCGGAGGAGGAACTTTCATCTGGTGTCGTGTTGTCTACCGAAGAGGTTTCGAACAGTAAGACTCGACTGGTATCGTAGGAAAAGTAATGTAATTAAAGAACCTGAAAGACAAGACAAGACAACTTGTCTCCTTATCCTTTGCGAGTCGTCTACAGTAACGCAATCGAAATCAAAACTATTCTGTCGTGGCAACTACGTCCTTATGTTAAGCAGGAAAAAAAATATTAAAAAGTACGAAATGCCCTATGGCCTTATCTAGCGATGGAGCTTAGGATGGGTATTTTGGGGTTAATAAAGATTGGGATTTTGGCTGTAAACAGCTGCTTCTACTAAAACAAAAGCAGCAAGCTCTAAATTGTGAGAACAAGCCGAGACGAGAAAACTAAGAAAGTAGCAGGGGGCGATTAACGTGTATCTTCTCTGTCAAAGGTGCATCCACATGGCCTTTCTATAATAATCCTCCCAACTCAAACTAAAGAATGCAAACTGTATAAGGATCTATACTCTAGTAGTAAGGAGCACTTATGGGTATTATGTGATGACTTATTTTTGCTTCCTGAATACGATTTTAAACCAATGACCGATGTTTCTTCGTCAATTGCAGGATGTCGATTGACCCCGACCCCTCATCACGATATGCAAGATTCGAGATCTTGGCCTGACATCTGGAAACTTTGGAATATTAGAGAACTCTTTGTAAACTGAGTTATCATGACTTAAAATATTTCATAATCTTTTGATACACCTGTTGCAATTCTAGCCTTGCTCCAGTTTATTGGCCATGACTTGACTGGGTTAAGGACAAGTGTGATGCAAGTTAATTCCACTGATCTCTCAAAAACACTGGATCGAGCATATTCCATCTCAAAGCGAGGTCAATCGTTGGACGCCATTTCAGTCCCCATAGAACAAAGCTGCTTATAAACAATGTTACCTAGCATGGTGTGCCTACCCGCGCTATTTTAACGTGTGGGGACTAGTATTCGTGACCATACATTATCGCTGCTGGAAACAATGGGAAGCTCGATCCAGCCTTTTCTACGGATCAGTGGTTTATTCGCATTAGTCAACTACTACGAATAGTAAATGATGGCATGCAATGCTGATCCATTTACCAATTCACTCTAGTTTGTAACACCAAGCGCTTTAAAGTTCTTTCAATGAAAAGGTTCAAGTTTTATGGCAAAGGTAATGTAAATCTCACTGGCTTTTTCCTTTAAAAAATTCTTGACAAGGAAGCGCAGTCCTTTTCGAGTTACGGTCAGATTCTGATTACTCGATTCGAGCTTGGACGCATCCAACTCCAAGATACAGGTATGGTAGAAATGAGATGAAATGATGTTTTTAAGTACTTAATTCGCTAACCACTTAATGTGCCTGAAAATTCATTGCTCAACGCATACTTCCATCTTATTATAAAAAATACTGGGAACTTAAAATAGGAAAAGGCTGTAAAGGGCTGCCGGATTTACTACTCGGTGCCACAGTGTGATGTCACGATTTTGTAAACTTTTGAATTACGGGGGGAAAATTCCATTTTCCCGTTGCCCTAATAGTGAGAACGTCAACGGCCAAAATTAAAAGAGATGCCCTTTCCCAAAACGCAGATATCAGGTTTTAAAGCTTTACAACTCTCTAACAAAACCTTATTATTTAATGCTGGTACTTAACTTAACGATCCAAGGAAAACTAACAGAGTTTTGAACAGAGATGTTTGAGATTCAAAAGCCTCTAGTTTACACACTATATACACTACAGATCTGGTATTTTGGCAAACAGTCTGCTCTGAAGTTGCCCTTTGATATCTGTAGTCAAATCGTACTATTTCCAAACCTTTTGATTTGTGACGTCACCATTGTCCCTCAGAATTATGCTTGGGCAGCAATACATTGAATTTTATATTATCATGGTGAAGATGGGTTTGAAATGTTAAGCTTTTGAAATATTCTAGAGAAATAGAAAATGTCACCACATAGGTGAGATATTCTTAATTTTTCTAGTATTTTTGAAAACATAGTATACAACATAGACGCACTTAGAAATTTTAATGGGTTTTGGACAAATTGATAGATATTCTACTCCATGATCAAGTCATGCAACACAAAGAAGCTGTTCTCTAAAATTGCGTAATACTAAACGTCGACGTCCAACGGTGGATAATTGGGAGTTAATGTGGCGACTAGAGAAAAAATTTGTTTTCATCGCGGGTCACTCTGTTCAGTTGGTAGAGTACATGTAGCGCGGGTCACGTGGTAAGTATTGGCTATTTTTCTACTCAAGTCTAAAATGTTGACATTGAATTTCATAAGTGATACCTTGACTGTACAAAAATGACATTAAGGGCCGTGGTGTGCACGTGGGGCTGTCCCTGGCCTATGAAATAAGCCCTGCAGATAATATCTTAGAAGTGTTAGGGTTATGGCATTCCGTGTTCCAAACTTTAAGAAAGCCATTGCTTTCTGGCGAAGGTTTTGAGATTCAATGTCCTCTGATTAAATCGACCTTGAAGGTCACTTGAATTAAGGGTCTAGTGTATGTCTCGTGAACCTCACCAATTCCATCTATTTGGTTTAAGCGCCAGGAAAGTTTACGTTACGTGGTTCAAGTGTCCAACAGGTCAACACGTGGATCAAGATCTTTGTATAGCTGGATCAAGATCTTTGTATAGCTTGCCCTCTTTTGTAAAACCTTTGTAGAGCTAACGCTGGCAAGGTAAGAAGGTGTCTGCACAGTTAACGCAATTTTTCAGAATCTTACCATCCATGTTTTTAGGGCTACATCTTACAAGGTGCTAGTTAACACTATCGGCATAAATATTTGTAGTGTTCATGGTCTCCAGTGAATATTTTGGGAAATTTTACACTTTTAACCCAAATTATGATACGCAACGTTACCATGGGACCCCCCGGAAAATGTTGGATCAAAGTTTTTGGTAGAGAATTCAATATGTGTTGATCTTCATAGCCTCTTTAAAAGAATGGCAATAACATAGTCAAGTTTCTGGAATGAAGAATCAACTCCGTGTCTTAAGGCATTGATTATTTGACTTAACACAAAGAATATAGCACTGAAATTTTACGCTAATAATTTTTGCCCACTCCCTCTTTCCCAAGAAATTCTTGTTTCCCTAATGAACCTGTTCTGCTTATCTGGTACTACATACCTGCGGCCTTTGCCATGCTAGCAATTATAATGTTAATAAGAACTATACTGAGAGAATTGAGTTAATAATTGATTGGGTACACAATGAATAAATTGGGTACCTGCTAGTTTGAGTCCTTAAAGTGTTTAACGACAGGTTTAGATTGATAGTGGCACTTGAAACAGAGAGTTACGTGTCCAAACAGAGGGTGTCCTGCAAAGGAGGGCAGTCGACAGGTCAAGTTTGGACAGGTTAACTGTGATTCAGAGTCAACGATGCTAGTCCACTCAGGTCAGGTGTTCTCGGGTCTTGCTTATAGGTGCATCTTAATACGGTGTATTGCCAAGTTTTGAGAAGTACTGCGAAGTTTCATCAATACAAACAGTATTCAAATGAAGTAAAACAATCAAATGCTACCCAGACATTCTTCCTAAACTTAAGTTACGAGAATAAACATCAGACTGGCAAAATACAAACATCTTTGGAATACATATCAACAAACAATTGCATGTCATTCCAACTCAGTTTGATGCAACTTTTCCTAAATTGCAATAATCTATTTAGGGCTTAAACTTAAATAGTCTTAAACCTAGTATTAAACGGAAAATGTTACATTTCTTGACCCTCCTCCCCCAACTGGAAACCCTTTTTTCTCAAAACTGTCCCATTTTGAAAAAATATCCCAACACGTATTCGTTTAAGTATACCAAGAGCTACTTGCTTTTAAAAAACACTATTACCGAATCTTCAGTAATTCAGAACATACTGACAATAACCAGCATCAGAATTATAACCATATTGCCGTGCCAGTCATACATTCTGTAAAATCAATACGGCTGCCGTGTCTTGAACGTGTGGTCAAGCCTGGTTATTGCGAAATCAGAAGTGCCGCGAAAAGTTTAAAATTGCGAGTGTTCAAGCTATCGAAAATTGACCGAAAATGTATAATGGTTATGGGATTGAAGGATTTGCTCTTCTGTTGTGAGATGATTGTATCACTGTATGTCTAGAATCTTCCGACCATGTCTGCAGAAGGCGGTGGAGAGCATAAAAGTATATTAAAAGACTGACTCTGTCCATGAAGCGGAAGCGAACGTCCGACAGATTACCAGGAGGCTAAGGCAAATGTTGACCTGTCAGCAGGAGCGTGGCTACTTTTTATGCAATTAAAAGTGAATCCTAAAATTTATGTGAATAATACATCAGCAATTAACTATTTTAAAGGCCATTGGTTTGTCTTCACGGGCAATTTTGGCATCTTTTATGGATGACAAACCTTACATTTCTGAAGAAAAATTATTAGGGGCGACCGCTCCCGATCCCGGCTGTCAAATTGTTGGCCACTGAATAGAAGGATGAAAAACCATCCACTGGGGTACGGTTCTTCATCTTCTGTATGACCTATGCTGGAAGAGTTTGCGACCACTTAGTATACTACAAAATCAGCACTGCGATAACAACAAGTCATTATCAATACTACGCCAGTACCTGATTTGCCAACTTTTCTCGTTCCTTTTCCAGCATGTATGTGACGTCATCTCCTTGTGCTGTGTCGATTGCATGTTTATGCCTCTCCTCTTCAAGCTGCTTCACCACCTAAATTGGGGAATGATTAATAGTAAGTGGAGACCTTTTCCCGAAACCCCAACCAACAAACACACAAAATTGGCAGAAAGCGCAAGATTACGACAATATATTGTGTCCTAAAGTTCTGCTTATCAATTCCATACAAATATGTTACTGAAGTACAAACAATTCCATTCAAACATGACACTTAAGTACCCCCGTCCCGGAGATCACTTTTACGACCACCTAAAATGGTAACAAATGCATCATGTGTCGCACAATTACCGACCACTTTCGTTCTGATCTTCCCAGCACAGAACAAGACCTGGACCACTCGACTAAAGTTAAATCGGATGCAAGTCCAATACACTCACATCTTATGTTCACTGTTTTTGACACAACAGCACTTTTTAACTCCGTAACCTGACCGATGCATTCCAGTCTAAACTTCGGAATGTAGACTTTGTTTGATAAACAATCAACAGATGACTCTCCCTCCCTAGAAACGAAATCTTTTCCCCAAGCACTACACTAGATTTACCAACCTTCGCCATTCTCGGCTACGAAAGAAGATAATACTCTAACAGGTTTGGCAAAAGGGACTCGACAACATAAAAAATGTTTGAATCTAAGATTCCTTCTCCTCAAGCATAAGTAAGTTCATTACTTGTATAGGTGAGCATGTTCATAAACCTATCTTTTGCACACTTAACGTAATAAAATGCTTCAGACTGTGACAAGAACACTAGGTACTTACTTTCAGTACTACGACCCATGATATTATGACCTTATCAAGCCCAAGGGCCGGTCATACATGTGGGATTCCACTTTATACTCTCAGGTGTCCCGTATCAACTATTAAATAGTATACGAGTGCAATAAAAGCTGTAACTGTAGCCTGTATCTTCAGTCAGGAAGATGAGTTGTAAATTGCACGAGCAAGGAATTCATTATGTTAAAATTTTTCGCAAGACAGAGCTCTCTGTCTTGCTAAACATTTATTATAAGCAATGCACTTTACAAGTGTTGCACGACGAATCAACAGTTCAAAGATAACTTGTGTTGCCATTTCTACAATTTGTCCACAGGGATGGGGTCACTGATCTCTGAAAAACACGGGATTGAGAATCTTGCGTCTCAAAGCGAAGTTAGTCGTTGGACGCCATTTAAGTCCCATTCAAACAAGCTTACAAATAATATTACGCAACACTGCGGACCTTCCTGCGAAATATTAAATTCTCGTATCCTCGACCTAACTTTTTCGCTGTTGGAAAAAATGGAAAGCTCGATCTAGTCCTCTTTGGAGATCAGTGGCTGGGAGACTTAAAGATATTGTTGACGCTATTTTCAAAATGCGATCGGAATCGCACATACTTGGGGCTGTTTATCGGTCTTACAATATTTACAAATTTATATGGTTATAGACAAGTAATGAACTAATGCCGTATTAAAACTTCAGCCTCCTATCGCGTACAAGGATAGAATATTCAGACAATGGAAGAGTAATAAACGGTGAAGTCTTTAAAATATCCATATTTTTCAGTCTATCTTTAACATATTAGCACAAGTAAAGTTAATTCCTGTTATAATCATATCTCATTGTCAACCAGGGTTCAAAAAAAGTTTTTATTCTCAATAAAACCAAAAAGAAAACTTACTGGTATACGTTAGCAAAAATTAATAGCAGAAGTTGGAAATAAATGCAGAGCAGGAGTTGGAAATAAGTGCAGAGCAGCAGTTGGAAATAAGTGCAGAGCAGCAGTTGGAGAAAATGTTCAAACCCCATAAGCAGGGGGTAATCATTCAATACCTGAGAAAACTCGTCATACTGGGCATCAGTAATAAAATACTGTGATCATTACAGCGGTATGCAAATGCCAACCTTACCCCACCCCTTTTAAACTCAGTCCAGTCCTTATCATCTTTTGATCACGATGTCTTTTTGTGTGTGTGTGTAGGAGGGGGGGGGGGGGTATTTCAAGTTTCAGCTTGGGTATTTGCGAGGGACTTAAATAAAATAAACATGCTTTTAATGAACATGCTCTACTATTTACAGTTCCCACGCCCCTACCCCCATAACGTGATAGCTCAACTTACCCCTCTATGCTGTTCCTCCAGTGACTGTAACATGGAAGACATCTGTTCTCTGACAAGCTGATGATATGCCTAATAATGACGTCATATGCAAACGCTCTTTTTACAAACAAACAAACATGCATACACACAACTCGTTTTTATATAGA
>JAAAKL020017819.1:0-10465 GCA_010016065.2 Carybdea cf. marsupialis auct. non (Linnaeus, 1758)
CAGGCCAGAACCACAGTGAACCATTAACTGTGTGTTCTTCAATGCGCTCACTTTGCCCACCGGAAAAATGTGGATAGAAAAATCTAATTCGTGGATCAGTGAAGGGGTGGAGGGTGTAATAAGCTGAAATCATGTTAAACTGAGAAAGGGAAAGTTAAGGAAATAGAAAAGGGACTACGCTGGTAAATCGACTGACTCATAAAGTGGAAAACAGGATTGTGGATATTAGGGAAGGGGGATGGAAAAACACAGCTCTGACAACTATTTTCCTGCCCGGCATGACAGGCAGGATACCCGGCGTCGCCACTGTGACCTAAGTATAGAGATTAAGGTTAAATATCTGACTGGTTTAATAGATATAAAAAATATGAGGTAAATAGATCGTCTAAACGAGAGGGAACTGATACTCCATAACATATATTCACGGTACTCTAATCCTGGACAAAATCGAGACTTTATGTGAATTCCACTCAAAATTTACACGCCTTGAAAAAAAGAGGAGATGACAGACAAGCATACTTTTTTAATTTCGTGTGAATTGGTATGACCAATACAGTCCCAGGGTTAAATAACGATACCATCTCTGTATCATCCTCACACTGACACTTTTGGATAAAGATATCCTTTCCATCGATCTACCAGGCTTTGATTGTATAAGTCTGAAGAAAAAAGGAAAACCTTGAAATACTGTATAGCCGCAAGAAACGTACGAGGAATATTTTTATTGGCTATCTTTGGAGCTAACAATGAATTCTACCACGAGTTCTTGCCTTCTACTGGACGTTGGCGGAGACAGAGAGTATGCAGAGGACTGCTGACTTGACTTACGCACAGACTTGTCTACTTATTTAAAAAACCGATAGCTCCCGTGGTCTTTAGGCTAGTCTCATTGCAGTTTTATTATGTTATCGTGAATTCCAGTAAGGATATTTGTAACACCGTTTGTTGTAGCATATAATTATATGTACATAAATATATATATAGCGGGTCTACTAGTTCCTTTTTTACTTTCCACTTCCGCTTTGCACAAAGCTAACACAAAGTGGCGAGCTGAAAGGTATTTGATTGAAACGATAAATAACTGTGAATCTGCGATGAAAAATTAAAAAATCAATTTAAACTTACTACGTAACAGATATGTTGCAAAATGTCGTGATTGTGTCTAGATAAGAAAAGATGAAAACAACACTAGTATCATTCTAAATGAGTCCGATCGTTAGGCCTACTATAGACACAGACTTCTCTCCAGTTCCACTTCGACTCTCACTTCAATGTACTGCTCAACTCCATTGAAGCTCTAAATTTACCTCTTTCAAAATTTCACGTTGCTTACCATGATGATGATGATGATACAGATAAATGCAGTTACACACATTGTTCTTAGATAAGTCCGGTGGAACGGATGTGTTATCTAATGCAGCATTCAGCCCTTGCTGCTCGGTACTGTTTCCAGTTTCTATTGTATCGCACAGGATGTTGGTTGCACGTGTCCTCTCTCGATGGGAAGATATAGCTGATCTAATATGAAGTTTTTGCATTCGCCTCACTAAAATAACCCAACGTTTCACATCGTCCAAAGTGTTTGATAAGTAGAATAATATCAGTCCAGGTAGACTCTTGCAACCCCCATTCCATAGTTCATTCACGTCTTGTTTGTTGCCTAGTACAGAGATCGTATCAGTACTAACATCATGTGACCCGATACCATTGGGATCCGCCTGTCTCTCAACTTTATAGCCTAACGACTTAAGAGACTAGTTTACTGAGTTTGAGACGAGAAACTCTTGGAAAGCCCTTCACAGCCCAATTATCTGTAAACGAACCTTCTCGGCGGGTGAGATCTGAACGGCAACTGGCACTGGACTCGAGAAAGTTTACAGCAGTGGCAGCTCGTGCTAAGGGGCAGGGTGGGCATTGCCCTATCAAAAATTCTTAGCAAAAAGGCATTTTAAGTGCTTGTACAGTAAGAATTTCATCAGTTTCCAATTTAAAGCTCCTCTGTAATTCTGTCACTTTGTGATTTAATGCAGTTAAGTTTTAAACAAGCGATGTTTCGTTAGGTATTTCGTCAAGCTGCTTATAATTTGTAGCTGTTGGTACTTGGCCAGGGTTGGTCTGGGATGTGAAGTTGCCGGTCTAACCAGTTTTTTAGTCTGAATGAGAGGATAAGTCTCATTTTGAGCACTCTGGGGTCGAATTTATTTAGCCCCTTTCTGCATGATATTACACATGCTTACTCTTTGATCTTAACCAGAATGGTCGAGTTGCCAACCGCTGTTTTCAATGGTGCGATGGGGCAGAATCTCAGTCGCCCCATATTAACAACATCAACATTGATCTCGGCTGAAGGGAAATATTACAACACGCAAACGACGAATACTGTGAAGTTCTTACTTGCTCGCCCATTTTCGAAAACGAGCACCAAGGGAAAGTTACAGGCGAAACATCTAGGACGTGAGATAAGATGTTTCATGTTCGGATGCGAATTCAAAGCTACGATTCACAAAGCGTTGGTACTCTAAACAAGAATCAATGACAGGTTGCCCTGAGACAAAGAGGGCCTACTGTTTTCCATGCTTATTTTCCATGTTCACAGA
Source organism: Carybdea cf. marsupialis auct. non (Linnaeus, 1758) (assembly GCA_010016065.2). Lineage (NCBI taxonomy): Eukaryota > Metazoa > Cnidaria > Cubozoa > Carybdeida > Carybdeidae > Carybdea > Carybdea cf. marsupialis auct. non (Linnaeus, 1758). The sequence goes on from JAAAKL020017819.1 coordinate 2,598, forward strand.
GCAAGATAAAGCATGGACTCGCGCAGGCCTAGGTGACTGGAAGCATTTGTCTGAAAGAGTTCGGAAGCATATCAAGAGTCGTTCTTACATGTGCAATAGCCTTAAACTGGCATCTCTTGGGGAGACTGACATACGGTTGCAGCTAAGCAAAGCTTATCGCGCCAACATCGCGAATCACAAGTAGTAAGTTGAATCTAACCGACACGTATTATCGAGAATCGTGGATTGTGTACGATTTGTGGTGCTTTCGAGCTTGCATTGACAGGCCATGACGAAAAAGAGGACTCAGATAGCACAGGTATTTTCCTCGGACTTGTCAACTTTACAGCCCATCTAGAGTCTGTTTTGAAGCAACACATGAACTCAGTCAAAATATTCAAAGGGACTTCAAAAACCATCCAGAACGAATTGCCAGATACCATGCTTGACATAACCTACTGTAATACTCAAAAGAAATGAATAAGGCCACGTTTCTAATAGTGATAGCCGACAATACGACTAAAGTGTCAAATGAACTTCAAAAAGTCAATAGCCAATCTGTGATATTAGCAAAATCCCTAGATAGGGTTACAGCTTCAGGATATAATATTCAATATCATTTGAATAAATTTTAAAATTTAAAATCAAAAAAAATATTAATTCATTTTTCAATTTCATAATTTTACTAACGGGGATAAGTAGAGGAACTTTGTCAATACATACACCAGAATACAGGCAATCGCATTGATTTTATATGCAATAGGAAAATTTCAAGGTCTTTTGCATGTAAAAAGGAGGAATCAAGTAAAATTGCTGTTCTGCTACTCACATTTTTTAACATTTAATATATTGAGACTTTCACAATGAAAGATAAAATCTCAAAGGAAGGTCTACAGTTAAAAGCTTTACTCACGGACCACTCTCCCTCCACAGCACACTCATGTAGATTCAGTTATTCAGTTCTTGCTGCAAATGGTAAATCACAGTTGGTTTTCCCCAACCGTTGTAATTTTTTTTTACATTTTACTGCCTCTCTGTGTAAGCATATAAGCATGTAAGTGAATTTTTATTTGAAGTTTAGATTCTGGAACATTGGCTTTCATTGACACATTACTCTTGATATTATACTGACACAAAATATGGCTCCGGGTAATTTTCTTAACGGTTCCATCTGAAGACACCAGTTTAGGGGGGGCGTGGTGCCATGAAAAAGATGGGAACTTCTCAACGGAGAAACCTAAACTTCTGCTGCTGATAGAACTGAATAGGAGGCATTTTCCCTGTGTAACCGTAAGTAGCTTTGAGCTCTTCTTCAAAAAATGTGTGCAAGGAGAAGTTGCCATTTCCTAAGCAGTTAAAATATAGCTGCAAGGAAAAGAGCGATTTTGAAATGGTTCTATTTTGGCACTTGTTTAGGTCTAAGTTTTGGCTTTTGCATGAAAATTGAAATATGCCCCACCTCTTTTTTCCCCCCACCAGCCGCCACTGGTATACAGGTACCGCGTAACTTATCGAAAGTGAGGCCGAAATCCATGGGAATGAGATTGACAATCACAAAGTTGATAAGCACTATCCTGAACGGCAAATGCTTCTGTACGATAAGAAGAAACAACAAGCAGATCAGACTCTTTCCCTACTTACTTGTCGCAAGCAAACATGGCGATGAAAGATTTGATAGAAGGAGAATGTGGAGGTCTTAATCCTCTAATGAAAGCAACGTCACATTTTTATGAGGACAGGAGCAGACAAGAGGTAGGTATATTCCCCTATTTTTTGCCATGTTGTTAATTGCGTCAGTCAACAGATATAATCATAATGTATTGGCAGTCAAGACATCAATCATTAAGCATTTTGATTCCTCAGATATATACATTTTATTACATGACGTCGATAATCTTTATTTCCAATAAGACATTAAACTGATAGACAAGCCTATAACTTATTATATCGGTCATGTTGTTGGCCAATGAGGATCAGGATGAGGTAAAATTTTGCAGAAGCTGAAACGCATAGGCCTACATGGGAGCAAAGTAAGTATTAGTACTTATCATTTAGTGAAGTATGCAGTGTAGTTTGTAATCGTTGGGATAGAAAACCAGTATCATCCATATTTCTCTCCTAAAATCATCATCGTAAAGGCAGATTTGGAAGTAAATCTTTGTTAAGAGGTTTTCTTTTAATTTTGCAAAATAATGATATGATAGTTAGATCGAATGATGTGATGAAAGTGATGGTAGTCACAAGATACCGTACGACGTTAAATTTAAGTTAACTGCGGTAATTGACCTTTCCATTTTACAACTGCATAGCAGTAGTATTAGACTTTACCCTGCAGAGATGTAGCTACAAATACTCTACGGAGTCAAAGGAGGGGGCACTGATTCATCAAGATTTTTAATAAGGGAAACTAACGATAATTTTCAAGGACGGTAAAAATTATTAGACTGAAACTTCGAAACTGTGGGGGGAGGGGGAGGCAATTGCCCGCCTCTGGTATCTACGGCCTGATCTTCCTCTTGTTGTTGTATTGATCATTCTAGAAAAGAAACCACACTTGTTGATTTGTACTTATGGATGCTATTTCCACCCCTCCAAATTTGCCAGTTTTCCTTTATCTTATGTTTTTATTAACATAGATAAAGTAGAACACAAAATGATATCTTTGGCATTGATTTAGGCATTCTTTGTGCATATATTCACAGCTAAATCATTGCTACAAAGGTACTAACATGACAACGAAAAGGGTTCTATAACTGTATGTATTATATAGCATAAATGTTGCACTGACCAGACATTAACCTTGGTAGAATGGAGTGACATATGCTGAATATACAGAATGAACACTGAAATTGCTGGAAAAAGATGTTTTTGTGTATGTTTGACTTGGTGCATTTTTATAGAGTAGGATTGTAGATGTAAGGTCATGTTATGGATGTTTAGGTTTGCTTAATATATGTTGAAGGGTCAAATTAAGGAAGAAATGTACACTCGCAAAAAAATTAAGTTGAGATTATTTTTGCCTTGACTTGGCAATCACTATTAGCTTCACCAGTATCATTTCATATATATAAGCACCGCATGCATATAAATATATATTTATATATATATATGATATATATATATATATATATATATATATTTATGATTAAATTTTTCTTGTTTTCTTTCAGGTTTTTCAAAGGCCATATCATGTTTCTGAGGAACAGGTGAGTATTTACAGTTTCCCTGGCTCTTCAGCCATGATGAAATTAAAAATTGACCATCACAATGTTTCAGCAGTACACTTTACCATCTTCAATGGAAAACCGACTGCAATGCTTTAATACACATGGGGTAATTTTTTCCTGACAAATTGATAAATGGAGTTCCAGGCTATTGTAAATACTTTCTCATTGCTACTCTGGTACTAGGCTCCCCCTTCCTGAAGGAGAGGTACATGTTAAACTGTACTTTGGCACAAACTGATAGCAGTAAGTTACTGTAAGCATTTGAAAGAGCACATTAAGTATCACCATCACAAATAATTGATTCATGTTTCCTACTTCCACTGTCAACTACACTTTTGGATACAAGTGGTGTTATCCTATTAAATAATGGCATGGTGCTTTATTTGATGAGAAATAGTGCATGAGTTATTTTATTAAAGCAAATCATTTTGATTACCTTGTACATTTGTAGGCCTCAAATAGTAATTCAAATGTCTATTGAAAGTATTACCTTTTCAATTTTTGTGGATTTTAGGATCTATTATACAGCTCTAGGTGTCAAAACTCATCAAAGAACATGATTTGTTTCCTCCTATTTCTGCCCAACAGCTTCCTCTTTGCAGAAAATCTGCATACGTAGTGTCTGTGTGTCATATTTTGTTTGGGTCTGTTAGAGAATATACCACACCAAAGTGCATACTTCTTTATTTATTTTTACTTGAAATTGCTAGGGTTATGTTCTCTTTAAATGATGCTTAGACACGAAAAAGATACATTTTTATACTAAAAGAAATGTGTTGCTATAAATCTAAGGAAGAATAATACATATTGGTATACTCCCCTAAAAGGTAAAGTATCATTTAGTAGAAACATCAGGAGAGAGTACAGACTGTAGCAGTACTGATTTCAAAGGAAGGCTAGGAAGATACTTACTACCAGCCCAGTAATAATGATAGTCCTATAGATGTACAAAGTTTGCTGCTGTATAACCTTAATTGGTAAAAATCTCACTCTCTCATCTTTTTCTGATAATGTATTGACGGTGCACTATGTGTAAGTTGTCTCAAGGTGAAGATACTTGTGCTGATTTTTTATGAAAGGAATGACTATTCTCATTATACTCAAATAAAAAGCATTAAAAGTAGATGGATTGAAATGGACCCATCACAAAGACACCTGTACACAACTGTTTAAATCAGTTTTTCAATAAACCACATTTTCCTCCCCTTTCAGTCGTTTAATTACTTGAATCCACATAGGTGGATAGAATGCAAAATATGTGGAAGAATTTACACAATGTATCAGTAGTGGAGATCATTAGGCAATGTTTTGACAGCAGTATGTAAGTGGTATGTCCAAATGGTACAGTTGGTGTATGTTGGTATCATGGTAATGTGTTGCATTGATGAAGGTACTTTTTAAGATTCTGCTAGAAACACCAACTTTTCCAAATTTTTTTTTGTGGATGGTGTATTTCAAAGAGCACTTATTGATAAGTTTGGAAATTACTTGCTTGAAGTTTATTTAAGCTTAACTGTCAGAGAAGTTAAAATTGGTATAATGAGGAGATAAGTGCCTCATGTATTGGGAGAGAGCAGTGCCAAAAAGTTGTTAAAAGTGGCATTGCAAATGAGGCACTAAATATGTTGAATTTCAATTTGCTAAGAACTACATGCACTTCTATTATGCCCACAATGTAACCTTCAGTGTACATGGGCATTTTTACTGACTTTTTGTAAGTGAAAGAAAATTTTTTAGCCAGAAGTTGATTTTTAGGCATTGCCTGGATCCTTAGTATGTCTTGGATTACTCATAAAAGTGATGTTTATGGAATTTATTCCGTTTTACATCATAAGAAGACAGAGTAAGTTTCACTATATGAAGTTATATGACATGTTAATCTGGTGGCCTACTTAATATAACTCAAAAAATATGGTGTACTTGACCACCTTGGTCACCTGGATAATTAGCTAAATTTTGTGTAATATATTTGCAAGGCCTTAAATTTCTTATAGTGTAGGCAGGTTGGAATTGATGTTGTTTTGTTTTGCACACTGTTACCACTACATTATCCTTACTTAACAGGTAGGCCAGAGGCTACGTCTAATTTTTAGGTGTCAAATTTAAATTGATAATCATATCACTTCTTTTTTGAATACCCCCCTTCTGCCTAAATTTTTGTGGGGAATTGCCTGCTAGCATTCAATTGTTATTAAGAGTTACCAGGAATATTTTTTATTCTCTGTCTTTGATAGAAGTAATTAAGCACAAGTCCTGCACCAAGGGCTTGCCAGAAAGACCACTCCCAGTTTCGTAGCATCATCACCAACAAGATCTGAGTAGAACAGACTGAATAGATTAGGGGGAGCACAACAATATTGGTAATCCTGAGGCATCACATTGTGTGGATTGTTGGTTCTCCCTTGGATAATTTAAAAGTTTTATTGCTAAAATGCCTGTGTAGACTATATTTTAGCAATTTTCACATCCTGCCATTATAAAGTTGTAAAGATGACTTTTTCTCAAAATTTGTCAATTGAATATTTTAACTATACATTGTGAGTGGTAGTAGTGGGGATGACATGGTGCTGTGACCTCTAAAAATGTTAGTGCTTAAACTATTTCAGTGAACAAATCAGGAGATTTGAATATGCTGATCTAAAACCTTCACATTAACTGTAGGCTATTTAGGCTTACTTAGTGACTCCACTTAACATCTTCCCATGGCAGCAATGATGTTCAGGAAGTTTTCAACATGTCTATCAGATTGAAGTTACAGATCACATGAAGTGATATTTTATGCATTTCAAATGTAAACAGATTTACCTTAAGGACTTATGACTCAGTTGATAATTAAAAAGTCTATTCATGGCTACAGGGGTTCCTACCTGGATAAGATTCCTAGCACTGTTATCTCTTAAGAGAATGCTATAGGGGCTAGATGATCAAACTCAACTGTTTTGGATAAGATTCTCTACAATTTCATCACACAATACACCTTAAATTTGTTGCATATGTTGCAGCATGTCAAATGCCTCTACTAATCTTTCCTACATATCAGGATTTTTTTGGAATTGTTAAAACTAAAGCAGTCCTTATGTGTGAAACGTGACTTTGACATCATTATGAGACTGCCTTATGCACCATCATGCCTTATTGGCCAATTCAACATTATGGAATGCACTGCACAATCTTTGCTTGTTCTTGTAGGACAAGAATTGTTCATCTTGCAGAACAGGGATGAATAGAAAGATCATAGTTTGACTGATTGTTTAAGAATGTAGAAGGGTTGTTGTTGACTTCAGTAGATAAGTTAGTTTATACCTATTTGGCAAGGCAAGGGCAGTTAATGGGAAGAAGAGTTTGGCCTTTTTCAGTGCAGAACACATGACTGTCAGGAATGTTCTAGTTATAGATTGTACCATACTATCTTTTTTGAGAATCTTTATTGATAACCATGTCATGAGGAGCATAGAGAGGTTTACCCCATAAACCTTGCTTTTCTCCCAAAGAGTGAATTCTTAAAAGACTAGCTAATGCATGTACCAGATTTTCGTCTCAGCAAATGATGGCAATGATACATGTGCAAAATGAAATCATAAAGTAAAGTTTTGTAATTTTATCACTGAATACACCACATGTTAGTCCATGACAACAACTGCATTTTTGTTATACACTGTAGTCTTCTCTATTGCAAAGTGTACATTATTGAGTATGTAGGTACCACTGCCAAATTCCAAAACACATTTAACAATTTCAAATCATGGTGTCACAGATTTTGCAAGCAACAGATGGACAGAGGACAAACATAGGGTGCCAAATTGGAGTTATGAAGCTAATAAACAGTGCTGAGGCAGAAAATAGTACTGTCCATTGCCAAAGGATGATGTATGCTGTAACCATGCCATATACACTTTTCTCTGTGTTTTTATGTGTTTTCTTTTCTTCTTTTATCAAAACAATGAACATTCTTTACCACAGCTTGTTCACGAATATCTTCACCAAGATGGATTTCAGGATGCACCACAAACGTTTCATATGGGGAGTCTTCTACAGCAGATGAATGATTTGGAGAGGTCACAATTGCCTTTACATAAGCCAGGTGAACTTTCTCAAAACTTTGCAACAAATACATTATTGTTTTATATTCTATGTTGTTACTTGTTGCAAGAGTTCTAAATGTTACATTGTACACAAATCATACCATTTGTACTCTAGGAAGGTACGTAAAGCCTACAGATAGGAGATTCTTGAGTTTGAAATGATGCTTCCCACGAAACACTGAATAACAGAGTGTTGTCAAAATTTTGGCAACCTAAGTTTAAATTATAAACAGTATTTATGCCACTAGCCTCATTTTGAGGATCCCATTGAGGAACTAAGGGGTGTAAGGCCACTGCCAATATCTTCAGGGGTACCATCATGAGGATCCTGCTGCTGTGTGGAGGGTGATAGGGCCATCAAGATGCTACCTTATATAAAAGGGAGACAACACTGCCAGGGTCACCCTGCATGACAGGAGTAGTCAGGCACCCCTGTATGTATTGTGACATCAGATGTATATATATAATGTTTTGAACTGGGCCAGCGCCTCAAAGCACTTCATGTTTAATGAGTTCTATACTATGTAGTTCATGACTGCTTGTGTATCTGCCTGAGTACTTATATCAATGAAATGGCAGT
>JAAAKL020017820.1:0-10465 GCA_010016065.2 Carybdea cf. marsupialis auct. non (Linnaeus, 1758)
TATCAGATTATAAACCAGCTTAGCCACCATTAATGCTGCTAACTAGAACACTGGTGAAAGATGGGCAGCACTAGTTAGCAGCATTAATGGTGGCTAAGCTGGTTTATAATCTGATAATCTGCAACCATGTTTCGCCTGCTACAAACTTATATGTTTAAAATGTTAGTACATATATTAGAGACAATACACACAAATGTGAGAAGGGGCCACAAACACAAATCTGTGCACAGCCTTCTACACAAGGTGCACCAAGGACAAAAAAAGGAGGGACAAAAAGAGAAGGAGAGGCAAAAAGAAAAGAAGGGAAAAATCAACAATGAGCAGGCACAGGTGTACTAGAGGGGCTGTGCCAAGGAGACAATGACAAAAATAGATGTAGATAAAAAAGAGAAGCACAAAGGCAGCAGAAGTGCATATTTTTTTAAAATAACATCGAATCACGAATAAACAAAATTTTCCATCCAAAAACTTACCTAAGTTCTTATGAACTAACATCCTTCCATCCCTCGTTTGAAACTGCATTTTTAAGAAAATGTTTTGAAATTCAGGTGACATTTCTGAGATTGTCAACTGCATTCCTGCATTATTAAAATGAATGCTGAGCAGAATAGCACTTATTAGAATAGCTACTGCACTTGAGATGTTTCTTGTGAACCGCTTAATGGACAAAGCAAGACCTCTACAGAATAAAGAATGCAGAACATAACAAGCATAGCTTGCTAACATTACACCACAAAAATGACAACCACTTAAATACTTAATGACTTCAAGCTCTTTATGAAATGGAATAAGATTATAAATGGGTCCAAAAGTTGTCCTTCCAAGAAACAAAATGACTGTTGCAACAGATGAAGTGATGAGCCAAAGAAGAAACCTAGAATTTCCATCACTAAGTCTGTCCTGTTTCACACTTAATATTATGCTACATATTCCAAGGAATGCACCATTGCACACAAAGAATGTCAAAACTGAGACTGGTCTTTTATAATCAAACATGTCACCCTTGATGAACTTTGACATGACTGTGTACAAAGGATAACCATCTTCACTCTCTCCTCTCCATGGAAGACCACCAATAAAATTGTAGGAGATCATGCATGGGAAAACCCACCAAAAAATTAATAATATTGAAATGATGAAAACTGATACAACTGGGATGATACAAGATTTTGCACTGTAAATTGGATTCTTCACTATGATGGAAATGACAACAGTGACACCAGAAAGGATGCTCACATATATGCCAAAGAAGAAATGAGAAAGAAAAGTCAGGATAAGCAGGATTATAGCAGTTGACCTCTTGGTTGTTGAATGCTCCTTGAAAACCAGCAAGAAGATCTTTGATGCTAAAGAAAAGAAATAACATTTGCAACCTTAAAAACTTACATATAAAACACACAAAAACTTTATCAATAAAACAAATTAGCAATGTCAACAAAACCAAAAGTCTTACTACAGACATAATTGTTATATTAGATCAACTTAAGTAAAATCATGATAATTACTTTGAGACGAAACTCATACCATAGCACCATACTTGAAAATCTACCATCACTAACTCTCTGCTAACAAAAGGAATGGATACCTACCATGCCTCCCATTTATGTGTGTCAGACTAGCATGATGATCTGACATGGATAATAAAACAATAATACAACAATAATAATCCTAGTTATATATCATTTAATATCTTAACAGCTGAATAGAAAGTACAATCCCATTAATAAGTATATATGAATCTAAATGAAAGCTTATGATTCTTATTCCAAAAATCCAACACCAATAAGCCTTCCTCTGAAAAAAAAAAATTCCTCTGCAATTACCTATACAACTCAGCAAAATACTATATATGAAGCAAAAAAGCAGCCTCCTTGAAAGAGACCAAAACTGCATCTAGGCCTCTTTCAATCTATTGATGCAAAACACCAAGAGAACATTTCCAAAAGCTAACTATCTACAACACGATCTCCCCTGCAGATACAAATGGGCAAAACTCCATAAAACTTTTGAATCTTTTTATCGATTCCTGGAACATAACTTTTCAATATCCTATCAAATAATTTTACCGAAGCATTATGTCTATAAATAACTTTCACAGACATAACAATTATGACTTCTTACCAGCTATTGGTAAAAACAGCATTCCAAATGCTTGTGTGTATAGTCCATACTTGACAAAGGCACCTGTTTCCAGTCCAAACGATCGCCAGCTGTGACACAAAAGGACAAGCTGTGCTATGTAGGAGCTCTGAAGCCTTGAAAGTCCAAAATCCCTTCCACTCAAGTACCATGAACATGGGATTAGTGTTAAAATAGAAATCAGGACCAGGCGGAATACCAATAGAGCAGAGAGGATCCTGAAATGGAAGGGAAAATACTAAGGGTAGTACAGATTTAGATAAGCTGTACCTAATAATAAGTACTCATCAAACTGCTATTACAATATGTCTATTGCTAACACCAAAACATATATTTTGAAAAGATGCTAATGATATTCTTTTAAAGTTGTACTCATTCAGTACCTAGAGTTTAAAGTGGAACATTACACTCATCACATACTCTCATTAAAAATTTAAGATATGTACCCACACACATCTTGAGCAACTCCTCTGTGCTGAAACATACCCTGTACTTTAAATCATCATATATACACATATTTTTTCAATCTGAGAGCAGCTTGCACATACAAAACTGATTACTAACTAAACACAATAAATAAAGGGGCCAGGAATCTATCCAAAATTTAAAACTTGCATTCCTAAGTAAAAAAAATGTGGACATCTCTGAGCAATGTGATCAGACTCTGGTGGAAGACCCCTCTATCTGTATCATTCATCTGCAGCCCACTGTCAAAACTCCATAACCCTGGCAGTGACATACTAACTTGCTCTATTTTCAGATTTTCAAAAAAGTACTCCTTTTAGAATTTGCAAGAGCAGTGTTGGTTATTTTGAAAATTTCCACATATACGAAGAGCTAATATGCCGTACTATTTCAGGACACTCTGAACCATTTATTGAAAACTTCACGTTCGAACATCATTTTTTGCCTGAGTGGTTCCGTCAGGGGAAAATACTTAACATCGGTCAGGTTAACTTACCAGAAGATTTTACCATTTAGGTTTAAGTATATGCGCCGCATCACTTAACACATGAACAAACCAGAGTGCATACGGTAAATATAAAACTAGTCACAATCTGGGGCAGTAACAAAAACCCCTCAAATATAGACATACCTATCGAATATCAGCATCATCAGTGCAGTAAGTAATGTTGGCAGTGGCTGATAAGCTACAAACATAGGATAACCCAGTGTAACTTTGTCATACCAAAAATCAAAGGAACCTCTTTGCAAGAGCTCTTTAACATGCAGCGCCTCTGCAATATGAGAGTACATATCCCCACCATCAGCGTATGCTGTTGAGCTCGTAAAATATGCTTTGTTATAAAAGAACACAGCAAGTGGGGTACTGAGACAGGAGACAAAAACAATCAGTTGTGTTGTTCTTCTGTTTAATTCGTAGTCCATGACTTGCCTGTAAACAACGTTCGTTATAACCACAACCAGCTTGATATCTCCACCTTCTTCGTGGACTGGTTTCCGTTTTCTTTACTCTGCTGGCGTGTGGCTAAATAGCATAACGGTGAATCTACACAGGGAGAGAGTGCTGTAAAGAGCCCTGTCTGCGTCCTGTCTAACATATTACATAAAATTGTAAGTTAAGATTATTTTAGTATGATGTTGAGGCTTTCAATTGCACTGACTGGATTACACGCGAGGCAAACCTGGAGACGCTTCCGGACTTACGACGTCCCAATTTAGCGAATTCGATTCTTTGACGAACCAATCAATTTACGCCATTGGTATCTACAGATCGTAACTTGGTGACCTCATCTGGGAGCGCTGCAAATGATCTCGACCACAGCTGCATAATGTCAGTTGCAGTACAATCCTCTTCTTCTGCAAACCCTGTAGCTGTCGGTATGTCCTGTTGGTCGCAATCATAAGCTGACCCAGTTGTGGTTTTTGAAAAGATGGCATTCCCGCCATTGTGAATAGCCAATCACAAGAAAGGCGCATTCTTTTTAAAATGATAAACACAAATATGAAGTATCTAGAATCTTCAAATCGGCGTTTCTTCTTGGATCGCTGAGAATTTATGATAATTCTGACTTCTGATAGGAGCCTTACGTCTATGGATCTTTCAAGTGTTGATGGGCTTCGAGATATCAGGGATAGCAGTGGAGATATAAATTTAAAATGCGCTCTGTGCACGGGACTCCTTTTACCTGAGGATATTTTGTGTTTCAGAAGTGTATAGTTATGATCTGGTGCTTCTTTTCTAGTTGCGTACTGTTATTTCTTATTTTGATAAGTTCTACAAATATCAGATCTTTGAACACCTCCTGTATGGTTTCCGTAGCATTACGTCCAGATGGATGATTTGGGTCTAGACAGTGACGAATCCAAATGTTAAGCACCCGCCATGCCCTTTAAACTAATAAAGATAATAAGAGATTTAACATGTGCTTTCTTCATTCACGGCAGTCCCGTCGCCAAGTTAGCAAATGGATGGGGATCATTAAGTAGGGGGAAGGGGACAAGGAAACTTGGAATCAGATTTTCCCTCTTCCATTAAAAATAATAAAAAATTGGCATAAGTGGAGGGAAGGTGATAAGGTCACAAATAAACTTTCGCCTTATGCCCCTTCGGAAGCCTGCGTTCCCAAATCAAGCCAATGATAAACTGTTTCTCAAGATCTTTTACCTTAACAAAACTAGGGGTGATCCACCTTTGAATTAGTAATATCTGTATCTGTCAGTGCAGCATGGGCTGAATTGCGAACATTTCAGGCCCCTTTGTCTTCCGTAGGTTTTAAAAGAGAGATAAAACTAAAGCAAGCAAGTGCGACCTGAGAGGCAGCCACACTTGGTAGGCCTACATGACGTTATGAACCATCATAAAATAACAAGATTTTCTTAGGCAAATGAAAAGTTTGCAAGATCATATCTCGGAAGTAATACGACAGATCACTTTTCTGCAAAGCTTCTTGCAATTGGAAGAATAAATACTATCAATTGTTTGATAATAAAAATTGACAATTTCAACGTCATTATTTCCCTCTGCATTGAACAGGTATTTAAGACGAATAACTTGTATCGGATGAATGATTGTCATTCGTTTTAATGAGCATTTGATGATACCTAAACATATACTCTACCCTTAGAATTATATATTTTCCCTTACATTTAAAAACATGCTTTTGACCATCGTTGATCAATTTAAAGAATTAGGACTGATGTAAATTAATCTGAACACACTATTTTATAACAACTATAATCTTCACTGATTATGACTCAACGCCAAATTTTTATCAAGAAATCTGTTTGCTATTATTAAAAAGTATTGCTGGTTGCAAAGTCGTTTTATTGACATCAAGTCTAGATACTGAGTGAAAACGAACGGCATACTTCTTGTAAAATGGGTTTTCCACTGAGAATCAACTTAGGCAATAACTGTTTAATATTATTATCTCATCATACGACATCTAAGACTTAAGTACAGTGCTCAAACTCATCACAAAATCTATGATTTAAAACAATCATGCACTTGCTCAACCATAAGTAAGTGATTCAGTTTGCTTAACGCTTTCGCCAGACACTGGTCACAGCAATCGTCTGGAGTCAAGGTTGAACAAATCTGTGTAGATTTTATTGGAAGTGACAGGATTGGTCCGAGTTGCTACAATTAACGCCTGTATGAATGACGTTTGCTGTCACTCATGTTATTCAAAAACGCGTAAGATGAAAATAAATTGTTTTTAACGCTATTTAAGCTACATTTATCAAAAATAGAGAAGCATTCACTTTGTTGTCAAAAAGAATTCTTACATCTGTTATAACATGAATACCTTCACACCCGACTGCTATGACCCGGGCCTGACGAAAGGTTTTAACAAAATAAATTGGCCACCGAAGGTAATTCTTAATGTGTTTTTTGTTGTACTGGTCGGAATCATTTACAACATTTGATTTGTGGTAAAAAACGTAAAAATAGTGTTGGACAACGGATGCATTTTGCTGTGCCTTTTGCCAGACACAGGCCACAGCAATCGCCTGAAGTGACGGTAGAAACATGTGCAAAGAATTTAAAGAATGGAGAGGATTGTAGTACGTTGTTGAATATAACTGTCGAAAGAACGGAACTTTTCCAGCCACTCAAGGAACGAGTAAGTTGAAAACCAGTTCTTTTGGGGGATAAACCACAGGCGTTTTTGTTTTGATACATGAGGCTTTCTAAGACAGAGAGATGAAACAAAGAGCGTGCATTTGGTGATGCCCTCACATCCTATAAATTCGTCTAGAGAGTTCTCTTACCTTGACTTTAGACGATTGCTATAAAAAACGTTTTGGCATCAGATTCGTTTTGCTAATAGTTGTTGCCAGACACTGGCCACAACAACCGTCTGATGTGTAGATGGAAACATTTGTGAAGAATGTAAAGAATTGTAACACGTTGTTGAAAATAACAGTAAGAGAAAATGAACTTTTTCAGCCACTAAAGGAACGAGTAATTTGAAAACAAGTTCTTCTGAGGGATAGACCACAGGCGTCTTTGTTTTGATAAATGCGGTTTCCCGAAGAGGCAAAATGAAACAAAGGTCGTCCTTTTGTTGCTGTGAACAGTCTCTGGCGATAATGCTGACAAAATTATGTAATCGTACGTGGACGCAAATCTCAATCAACGTAACAATGAATGAAAAGAGACTTAACTGGGCATTGTTATCCACCCATGAGGACATGTCGTACATTTTGCCCATTGTGGACGCTGAGACGTATCCGTAGGGAGATGTTACTCCAAATAACAAGTCTTATTAGTCTTAATTATTCATCATTATTTATATTGTGTTATAATAAGTCATGATAAATTATTATCAGTTATAATTAGTAAAATTCATATTCTAAACAAGAACAATTTCTAATTCAACGATGTCACACTTGATCATAACCAATAAAATGTTAAGTTTCTCTCGGTGGATTCCCAAGTTGCCAAGGTTTCAAAAAGTAAACATGGACTTCGCAGTTCCACAGCAGCCCAGCGGTTGTCAGAGGGGGTAACCAGTTCCTTATTATTTTCTTCGCTGCTGGTTACTATTTGTACGACATGATTATGACTTTCCATGTTTATGTTTATCATCTGTTACAAAGTAAACATGGCAAAGTAAACAATGTGCTGTGAAGATTGAAGACTGTAAAATCAATAGGGGAAGTTACTGTCTAAGAGTGTGATGCATTATGCTCTGTCCCTGGTACGCTAGTGCTCAGTTTTGGATGCATACGGTAACTTTCGAGGAGCCCGTTAATGAAAAATTTTACTCCTAAAATGCTGATCATCAACAGGACCATATCTCTGGCTTTTACAACGCCTTCTTTTCCTCTATATTTAAAGAAATGGCTTGTTGTGCATAATTGCCTAACACGCTTTTGTCCAACTTGTGGGTTTTCCATTTCGTCATGTTGACTTTGGAAACGTTTTTGGTGAAATCCAACGCAAGCCTAATCTTCAGTTTTGAAACGTTGGTAACAATGACACTTAAGAGAAAAATTATTTCTTTACATGGCTTTAGAAATGATGATTTTTTGAATAAAACTCTGATTGATGTATAATTCCGTCTTCTATAAAGTTAATATTTTTGCAATTTTAGTATTATTCCCTTGCAGGCTTGCATTTTCAGGTTGTCAACGTGCGATGTTCTTTGGGACGCTTACTTGAAGCAGTTTGGTATTCCCCTTGTAAGACCTATTATGGGAATTCCTATGATGATACATACCATAATGCCTTGCAACAGCATGTCAGTTTTTCAAGAATCTGAATCTGATGGCTTGAGAAGATAAAGTTCATCCTCAATGCTGGCTTTCTATAATCAGCATAATCCTAGCATTATATCTAGTTTTGTATGCATATCAACAAAACTTGCTTGCTTGCTAGAAAAATCTGAAAGGGTGCAAATCACATAAATCGATCAATGATGTATATATGATAATGACATAAAAGCACCAATATCAAATATCAAAAATTGTCTGAGGCTGTTACTGGGACTTGGAAAAGAGGAGTAGGGTACAGATCTCATAAATCGATCAATGATGTATATATGATAATGATATAAAAGCACCAATATCAAATATCAAGAATTGTCTGAGGCTGTTACTGGGACTTGAGAAAAGAGAGGTAGGGCTTGCTGCTCCTACAGAGTACACGACAATGAGAACCTGTAGAGCCACTTAACTGTTTTGGATACTGAAACTGAAACATCCTATGATAAATATGTGCTTTCAGATGTCTTTCAACAAAATAAAGGTATTAGTTCATACCCAAAATGCTTCTTCAAGCCACAACATTTCAGAAAGGCGCTTTGTGCTTATTCAGACTCTTTTAATAAATATAATAAAGTGGTCTACTATGCCACGGAGTAGATCCAGAGAAGATGTCAAGTGAGTTCATCGCGCGATTACCACACAAGGCATAAGCTATCTGAAATCAAGGTGCTCTTATTAACAGAGGAGAAAAAGAGGTGTACAATAACGGACCTTATAGTACAAATTATGTTCGGGAGAAAGAGCGACAAATTTTACATAGACAGACATAATCCCAGGGACAGTGTGAGCTCACGGTTAGTAGTGCATAAGCCCACGGTAGGATGCTTGGGTTATTTTTAGGTCCAGCAATAAAAACTCCCAAAACACACCCCTAAAAAAATGGTACTATCCCTAGTGTCTTTACGCTAACAGCAAGGTCGGTCGTGTTTGAAGGCCGGGTAAAACGAATAGTTTTCCCTGCGTCTAATCAGGCATCCAGCATCCGCTGTACTTGGATAACGTATGACTGAACATGCCAACTCCGTCATTTGACATGGCATTTGTCTCGACATGTGCATCTCAGATCCTTAAAATCGATAGCGTCATCATGCTCGCGCGATAAACCCCGATTGAATATTTCTATTGAAGCATAGTGGGAACCATCCAGGGTGTTCAGGAAGTAGTCTTACACAGTACATAAGTTATAGACTTTCAGAGTTGTATTAATAAGTTATGAAAAGAAATATGGAGAACAAAGATTATCTTGTGCTATATAGATTCTAGTTGTGACACGATCTGTTAGTACTATTCAGTACACAGGGGTGAGCCACTAATACGAAACCTAGTACACTTGTCATATAACATAAATCCTTCAGAAATCATACTATATCAATGTTATTCCCGAATATTTTTGGGTAGTAAGTGGTTTTTCCCTCAGGAAGCGAATGTTGCATAGGGTAATTGATAAACCATGCCTTTTTTATATATATATGCAAATACCATCATCATTGATAGATGGATGAAATGGTACATAACAATACGAGTAATGCAGAATATTCAACAAGAAGAGTGTTCATATCGAATGTTTTATCATACGACCATCATATATCAGGGTTAAGAGTAAGACAGTTAAACAAGGACGCAACGTTCTGGACACAGCCATTGCTATATAGTTGGCACCACGTAGTCAATTGGCAACGCGTTATACGTCGACTTCGAAGGGACTTTCTAAAATTATGTTTGCAAAGAATGATGTTGAAAAAATGCAAAGTTAAGTGATACGTGTGTGTTTTCTATGTGCAAATTGATTCCAGATGTAAGACATGTGTTTTCGTTTAAGCCATGCAAGACCAACTGAAAAGGCGGTATCCATCAATAGTTGATAAACAATATGCTCTAGATGACGACCAGGGATAAGACGTCCAGGTCTAGAACACTCTGAATGTGTAGTGACGCAAAAACCAAACAATTGAAATCACAAATTTTGTTCGACGGGGACCGTAGCTTAGTGGAAAAGTGTGATCGTTGCGCAAATGCGGAGACCGTGGGTTCGATTGCCCGTGGTCCCACGATTTTTCACCTTCGGGATTTGTAACATCTGTCACGATTCAGTTATTACACATGGTAGCCCGAGACAAGAACACGCTCCTGCAAACACAAGACGCAGCATTGGCTCTACAAACTCACGCACTTTCTTTCTCTCCAACCCACGACGCCTTCAACTCATCTCAAACTTTACTGGAGGTGGGTTAGCTAACAGAAACACTCAAACTATCTAGCCACAAGTCTTCACCTCTATCAGGGGAGAGGGGGGGGGGTATGTAGTGACGCAATATTCAAAAAATAGACATCCCAAATTTCTCTTTCTAGTTGATACGGGGCTGTAACCTAGTGGAAAAGCGTCGATGTTGCAGTCTTGGAGACCGTGGGTTCGATTCCTCGTAGTCCCACAATTTTTCACCTTTGCGAATTTATAACACCGATGTCTACCTTCAGTCAATACAATTGCATGGGTGATAACAGGGAGTAACTAGTGCATTGAAGAAGTTCATTGTCTTGCAAATGCAATCTTTCTGAATCTGAAATACAATAAGAGATACAAAGAGGT
>JAAAKL020017821.1:0-10464 GCA_010016065.2 Carybdea cf. marsupialis auct. non (Linnaeus, 1758)
CTGTGAGAGACATAATAAGCTTAAGCAAGAGAAGACGTTACACACGTTTGGAGTAGTTTGAGCTCAATGAATAATCCAATGAATAGCCAGGCCTATAGTTGTAGTCACCATTTCAACGTAGGATTGCCAAATCTCGGAAACTTTGTCGTGAAAAGCGTAGTAGGGAATTTTCTTGTATGATAATAATAATAATAATAATAATAATAATAATGATAATGATACTAATCTTAGTTCATTCAAGCTGCATATGTATACAGTCCTTCTAAACCAAAACCTTCACTGCACACATATCTACTCGATTTCTGCAGCAAGCTGTTTATAGTGATTTTAGTTCTATGGCTTAGGGTCATTACACAGATATGACAGCCTGTGGAGACATCGCGCCGCAATGTCTTATCATAGGATTCACAACACATTCTCCTCAAGTGTTGTGCAGCAAAAATGTGTAGTACACGCATTTTCACTCCAAAACTGAATACCGAAGAGGTGCGAGAACAAAGACGTCAAAACTGGAATAGGACTTTTTAAGCAATTGATTATCTTACCAATATGTATATGTAATTGATAATTACTATAAACGTTATAAGCATTATTGTAGCTGCAGGCGAAATACCTTCCTCCTCCACGTTTCAGGTGGTCAGATCTAAAATATTCCTGGATATAGGCAAAAACTCAGATAATGGTAAAGTAACTTTGTCTTTACCAAATGGATCATTTAACAAATGTCATATCACTACTGTTCACATCTTTTCTGGTTACTTAAAATACTTTTGAGGTCTATTTTGACTATAACTTTGTCTATATAAATGGAGTTATACTTTTTTATTGATGAATTTATGTGACTTCCTTTTAAAATACTTTTTGATCTAGTTCCTATTTCTTACTCTCAATCGGCTGTATTGAAATTTAACGAACCGGTTGAAACTTCTTTTTAAAATCAGAAACTATTTTTAAGATAATAACAAATGACTACTCCGTTAATTTTGCTAGAGCAATAATAGCAGGGTGCAAACCTTTCCAACTTTTCATCGACACTCTTTCAGCACTTTAGTCCGCACGTGGGTTAGAACAGCAATCACTATGTCAAAATTTGCGCATCAAACAGCATTTTTGAAATATTTTAAGTGTCATTAAGAAGAGAGGGTTTGACAACAACAAGTTTTAAGTGATACTAGAAAGAAGATAAAATGTCACCACAGGCATTGGAGCCTGGAATTCATGCAATCTAGGCGTGCTGCTCTAATAACTAAGCTATGTGACCCAGTGATAACATAATTCACCTTTCTCTGGTCGTCACATTAGCTCCCAATACTCCACAGGTGGACATCGATATCCAGCTCTATGTAATTGACCATGGAAGCCTGCCATTCGGCTCAATTCAATGGACTATGGACATCGTAATGGGAACGATCAGGTTAAAGGCTTTACTATCACACGGAATTGGTCGTCCACGTGCATTTTAGGCCAATCTGGGTTTTTGAGCAAGTGCTACACAATGACAGAGGCATATTGCTTACGTGCTCTTGGTGTTTTAATACCTGAGTAGGCTGTTTCCATGTAAAGATTTACGCTTGATGATACATGAACATGCTCTTTAAGAGTGTAAACTAGCCTGAAATTCTCACGCAACCATATCCAACTTCGCACTGACAAGAAATTGGTATTTAGAATACCGTAATACAGCATTCCAGTGTGTCAGTTAGATGGCACCAATTAGCCAATCACTTCGCTGGCCGAGAGAAGTTTCGCGCAAATTCGCTCACTAATGGTTTCGCTATTTCATACCATTTTGATGTTCTGCACAGAAAGCAAAACAGTTCTAAAGGTGTATATAGAAATGATGATAGTCTTGCGTTGTATAGTATGATAATATCGTTTAACTTGAGTAGGGATGGACAGCATTTCCAACACAATAAAAGGATATAATTTCTCTAACCTTTGGGAGAAAATGATGACTTGAATTGAAAATTACCGACAAAAGAACTAATTTTATAATACCACACATTTTGACTCGTTTTAAATCAGCTGTTTATTTTACGAGTAATATTAGTCAAGATCTATAGATTTATGTTTAAATACCCTATCAAACAATGCTGATAGTGTCGTTAATCTGTCTCATTTAGTGTGAAACCCTTTTCTTTATTTACATCTCTTGCTAACTACCAGAAAATCAACTAATGTCAGTTGAATATGTTATATTTTTATACAAATGTCAATGAACTTACTTCATAAACTATAATGATGTATTGAAGCTAGAGCCATCTATTTTGAAGGACAAAATTAAAAACGCACTTGCGAATGAAACAAGCTGTGATCAAAATACCAGAAATTCATCCTGTTCTTCAGGAATTAGAATGGTCTCTGAAAAATTATGTTTGCATCTGATTACACACCAACAGTAATTCTAAATAACAACAGCGTGATTGATTCTCAAAATAAGACAATCTCCTTGAGAATGTGGTGTGCATATGTTTTACTGGAAGTCCGCGATCTATGATTTTTGTGAAATGTAGAATTTCCTTTGACATTTACCGGAACGTAAAATCAATGAATTTTCAAAAGGCTTATTATAAGACCTATTGAGCTTGAAAGTAGATAGATCTCATTTGAGTTACAGAATCTAATTCAAATCAAATAGATGCCTTTAAAAATATTGCTAGATTATAAAAATTACTTCCTTTTCCGGCCTTGATGGCGTAGGAGAAAAGGTTGAATACTTGAATAGACTTGATGTATAATATATTTAGAAATGGAGGACGTTTTTTGTTTGTCACGTTTTATTACTTCAATGTTAAGTTCATAACGCCAAGTTCCAGTGGCCTTCAGACTTTAAAATTATGGTCTCATGTGTTGTATGTTGCGTGTGTCCCATTGACTTTATGATAGTCTAATATGATATAAAATACAAATAATAATATATAAAAATGGAAAGCTACTTAAGACAAAGACATTGTTGGGTCCAGTGGGAGGAACACGCGTCGTGCGCCGCCTATTTATTGCAATAACATATAATTTTTGACACATACAAAATACTCCTATACAAGAATTATGTAGATGGTAAAAAAGCTACTTGTAGTAGAATATTTCAAATAATTTGCTTATATCAGTGATATCTACCTCTAAATGGAAGTGTCATTTTTCTTTTCCAATCAAATAAAACCAATATGTCGCACAAAACTCCAAGTGAGATTAATCCAGCTGAAATAGCAACAATCACATTTATGATCGGGTTCTTGGAATGCTGCAGAGCTGCAATCGATCCATTGAATCCAAGTTCCCGTCTTTTCTGTTAGAAAAAAAATTAGAAACGAGATAATTATTCCCACAGGTTGATAGTTTTCCATAAAGAAAATGACAACATCACGTAGCCCGCAACCTATGGTAATTAAAAATTCCCAATATCCATCAAACTTGGCATTCAAAGTTCATGTACATTAAAAGTTATTTTTGGCACCAAATAGTGGAAATTAATTTTAACATTCTTATGACATGCCCAGTTTAGTTTGGCAATTTTAATCTTGTTTGAAATTGATCTTTGTTTTTGTTTTTAGTTTTAAATGATATTGAAACAAGGCAGAGTGTGGTATATGCAATGGCATTTTACGATGTATTGAAAGACTTTATAGTCCTGATTCTTACATTTTCTTCCCTTTTTGATGAACACTATTGGCGTACCTGCGGCAAATTCTATCCCCAAGAAATTTTAAGCGGTAATGGATAGAAACCTAAACGTTTATGGTTTGACTTAATTTTATCTGATTTTGAAGGAAAACCCAACAGGATATATAAAATACGCATAAGTAAGTTGCAGTTTACTACTCCCCTGAAGCATGGTCACATTTTTCGTGCTTCATCCCATTAGAAAATTAAAGGGTAATCACATTTGATGATTTTCATCTTAATCAAAGCAGAATATGATAATTACCGTTAACTTTTATCCAATTTTATCATTTGTTTATAAGGAAATGTAATGTAGAATAATACAGAAGAAATTGTTTAAAAAATCTGATGAGGCTGTAAACTCTCCCAAAGTGATGCTTATGCGAATAAAAATCTTGTTTTGTAGTTTATTTTGGGATTTCTCATGAAAATATCTAAAAAGGGTGTCATTATTACATGAAATCGAGTGTGGAAATTTTGAAATATTGCAGTTTGATCCCCGCCCTATAGTAAGGCACAGAAGAGTAGCGTGAAACCGCGGGGCTAACAGCGATCATAGACGATTAAGACATAACATATTTTGACGTTATGATATACTGCTCTTGAATTTCTTATCTACAGTCTGACATTGACCTTAAAGAGCTATTTCTTGATGCTGCTACTTTCTATTCATTGAGTATTCTGACTGCTATTTGTTATCATATTTTCTGTAGAATTTTACTGGTCCTGAAATGGTTTCTACTACGTCTTTGGTTCCATTTGGCAACACAGTAATAAGAGACAGTATACCAAACAGATTCAGCCACAACATATCAGTTTCCCGGGATGATTAATGAGTTTAAATTAGCACTTTGGGTGACTTCACGTATAGCAAGCTTCGATAAGTTTTTCTTCCAACGAATAGAATCACCATAGAAAAGTACAATAATTTCCACTTGCTCTATCAAGGCAGTGAAAATATAAGCTGCTTCTCTCCGCACCAGTTTCGAGCCTACTGTACACGAACAATTTCCTGTTATCGCAGAGCAGCCGTGTCAAATATATGCAATAAATTGTCTTGCTTTCTCACGGTAGTGGAAGCATCAATGCAATTCTTTGTGGCTAATCTTTGGCGTGGTAAATGTAAACATTTGCACCCGAAGGCAGCAATCCCAGAGCAGTTAAAAGAAGTGATTTGATGACTTCTTCTTTGTTTCTCAGGACACCAAAAATCTCAATTGTACCACTTTCCTATGCATGTTTTCTCGACTAGTGAATGTTGATAATTTCTATCCAAAATACAAGCAAGATTTAAAGATATCGGTCATTGTTGCTAGTAAGACTGATAAGAATTTTTCAAAATGTAGCTGATGAAGAAATCATGATTACATTTCACAAATAAGTCAAACACGAACAGCACTAATGTCTTCTGACAAGCACCCCTTACCATAGCCTGTTTTTTTCATCACCACTGATGTGAACTGTATGTAAAATAGCTCTGCACTCATTTTCATGATTACTATTTTTAAACTTTAAAAAATAAACCTTATTTTTAGTTTTAATAACCAACTGAATTTCAACAACAGATTTTTGCATGTGTTTTAGTACTTGTAAAAGTCGACGATGCTCTGACGTCACTTCCCTTCCTAAGAGTGCACCTAGAAAATCGATCCATTAACGATACTATCAATTTTCATACCTAAGGCACAAATGTTTTTCAGAGGTAGTAGCATTAATCAAGGTAAATTACCATTAATTCAGGTCTTTTGACGTTTTTCAGAAACTGCAACGATGCCAGAGTAACAAACTTATCATTTTTCTTAGATCCAGAGTAATGTTAGGGATATTAGACAAAAACATATACTTCAATGTTAGTTGCCCATCTTTGTAGTCTTTCTATTTATACGATGGCTAATAAAGGCGATTTCTCTGTTCTTTTGGCTTAACAATAACGGCGTCTGCAGCCCCTTACGACTTAAACTGACTTGAGAGACCAGCTCATTGCATCCATAATGACATAGTAATTCGACTCCTTGACAGTTTGCAACTCTGATGATACTATAATGACTATTATGCCATTATCTGAATGTCGATCTGAATGACGAAAGGAGTGGGTGGCATACCAAAGTAAAACGGCTACTACAACATCTTATAGGTCGAATTTGATTAATTTGCCTTGGAGATATTTTCTATAGTTGACTTCCATAGTATTACATTGCTGTCAAATATCATTAACTCTATTTCTAATACATAAGGTAGTCACCACGCTATAATAGTTTTCCTCAATAACACTGCCGCTGCAATAAAAGGTTTAAGTTTGAAAAGCTACTAAAGAAAAAGAAAAGTATGTCATTAAAGGAATTCAAACCCTGTTTTCCAACTGAAAGCTTTTATTTGTGATCGATTCACAACTGTGATACACATTTCTATTTCCCTTTCGCAACAGAGTACCTGTTTGATCCTCTACATATGTGGTTAGCAATTTTGCTTGTTTTAATTAGTTCAAATAGTGTGACAGAACTTAAGCGTGATGCCAGTATTCTTAGAGCATATTTCTCAGACAAATTTGATCTGTTCTGTTATGCCAATATAGTTTCCGCGGTCGTATACATTCTAACTGATCTTTACTGAAGTGATTGCATTGGAGAATTAAAAGCAGTTCTCCATTATTCGTCATCTCTGGAACGGACCTTTTACTTTTCTAGTAGAGCTTTGCAAATGACATATTAGCAGTGGCGTAGGGTATCAATTTGGACCAGGCGTGCTACAAAAATAGTTTTGCCACAATTCCCTTATCATGCCAGGTACATCTGTAGAAGCACTATCTTGTCTTTGAAACGCTATCTCCACTGCAAATCTATTCTTCTATCTTTCTCGATATACTAAGAAATTACATTATCACAAAAGAATGCTCCACCATTCTGCAATGCAATAGTCACCCCTCTGGATCGAGTCATTCGATTCCTGTTTTCAACCGATGTGTGCTCTTTTTTGATAGCACCCTTTGGGGCCTTTTTTGACTACAGACATTTGTACCTAAGTCGTACTGCTTCCCTATGATCCTATTGTTTTCATTGATGTTGAGCGCCGTAGCACGCCTTGCCTCAACAGAAGCTGTACAGAGACTTCAGAAGAGAAGAGCAACTTGGTGTGCTATTTCTATACAGACTTGTGACAGAACAGTGAGATGGCGATATTGAATGGCCTGAAGAGCAAATGGATTAGCATATTACTACACTTAAATTTTGTGTAATATTTTATAAATATTTTTGGTTCTATATTCATGAGCGTGCGGCGCAAGCCTAGCACAGCTGGAGAGTACGCCTCTGATGCAGACCCTGTAATTCCAGCCTCTGAAAGTAGTCGTGCGATACAGAATGACTTACAAATGGAAGCAAGATTATTTGATGACTTGTCTATAGAAGCTACAACATAGCGATCATGACGTTGCCTCACATGTTGAAGGGCATCATTGATCTTCAGCACAGCCTCTAATGGCATTAGTCTTCTTGCGTGTTTTATAGCGCTTCAGTGAAATATATACATAGTTTTCTTAACGGAGAGATAGGAATGGCGATTCCGCCCATCAGCCAAAAGTTTGCAGCCTTTTGTCAGCATTTAATCTACTCAGGACAGTACTGGTTTCAATAATATTTGCTTCTTTATTTGTCGTGAGAAAATTCAAATGTTTTACTTGCACGTTCTGAAAACACGAAGCGCCTTTTTTGAAAAAGCAGAGTGGCATGGGTGCAATTGATAGCTGGGTTTCTTTGTTTGAAATCAAAGTGACTGGTTCGGGTAATTCTGAATCGCAGATATTATATGAACGTCATACATCTGACAAAATTTATAATGAAAAGTTTTAGACAACACAATTGACTCACAATTCACAGAATTAGCTGAGAGAAAACATCTCTCATTCTTGATTTAGTCCATAAGGAATCAAAACGATGTTATTCTATATTTGGTTAGAAGGTACATGTTCAAATTCTAGCACTACAATTTTAATCTGTCTGTTGGTATCATGTCTTACATCGGTATCCGCATCGATCGACAACCTAGTATCTGCGAACTGTAGCTGATAAATCAGTGGCAAATATTTACAGGCTTATCCTGAGATTTACTGACCTTTGATGCAGTTGTAGGTCTACTGTACCTCATCCTCGCAACAGTCCTGAAAAACTCAAAAAAACCCTATATATTTCGTGTGCCTACTTTGATTTACAAAGAAAGGATATTTAGTGCAGAACCATTTTTCTCATTTGACAAAAAACGAAAACGAGAAAACTATTGTTTTGGAATTTAAGAATTCTCCCACGACCACTTAAACTACTGGAGATCTTCCACTACGAAAATCTAATAAACATACGTGTTAATGTTGTTGCTACATGCAAACTCGCACCCCAAAATTTAACCTTAAAATATCTATCTTTGGTATAATATTGGTAAGATGAGACTTTTGCTCTCGTATTTCTTGCAAGTTGAGACTAGATAAAAATTTTCGAATTTACATTTTGCAAGGTTCGATGATGACGTTGACATTTGAATTCGAATTAAAATTTCTTGGCTTCCCTGAAAAACTTTAAGTATTAACTCCAACGCATTCGACTAAGCAACATATTTTACAGTGTATATCGGCCCTTTAGCAGTTGAATGACATTTTCATGAAGCTTTGTACAATGTAACAGCTGAATCAGAAGTCGTCCGTGAGGTAAGAAGGTGTTTTCCGTGGTTAGGTTCCAAAGAATACTTCGACTGTTCTAGACAAGTTCACCGCTCAGATTATAAATAATTAATGGCGTCAAAGGAAGAATGAACTTCTGTTCCTTGTTGTACCTGATAGACCTGTTTGTAACGTGGTCGATGGACCATAGGGTCTAACTACAGTGATGTCACATATGCAAATATTTTGAGGGATTCTACCAGCATTGGATAGGACAGTTAGAAACAGTTGCCTAACAACAAGCGAGCATTTTTTATCTTTTTTTTAAAGCAAAACTTGCTTGAGTTAAGCAGGTGATACATAGTGGGGAAAAGCCCGCCTTGGAAACCGGTCGAAGTCGTCAAATTTTCTCCCGGATAACAGTCTCTGCCTTGGATATGATCATTCAGATATCTTGTTTTCGTAGACAGTTTTACGACAGTAGCAGGAAAAAGACATTCAGATTTTAAAAAGTTTAATCTGGGTAAGTGTATCCTATTTGAAGTTCTAGTTCTGTCGCTGATATAACTTAAAGAACGCTGTTTTTCGTGGTGAACATATACAGCAGGTTGCCTTCACTTTGGTGAAGTTCCCATAGTTCATAATATACCAACAGAATTATCTAAGGACGGCGTATGCACCTTTAAATATTATATCGTGCTACATTTCACCTCGACTAAATGTGAAGGCCTAGAGTTCAATGTCATTTCCTTTAAATGTAGCGTAAGGAAATTGGATCCGGGCCATTCTAGCATAGCTACAAATGAAATTATAGCTGTGTGTTAGTATTTCTGGAAAAGCTTAGACTTAGTTGTAAAATCTATTTTATTTATAAGAAAGTTGTCGCAAGTATCGGTTCTTGCATTACTGGAGGTTTAACAGCCTTTTGAAATTTGATACAAGATCAGGGAGCGTAATTGTCAACTGGCTCTGTCTTCGAAATTGATTTACGTTGTGGTGAAAGAGCCATTGATAATGTAGCAGATATGACATTTTGGCGAAACGAACTATGTTTTCAGCGATAGCAATTTAAGGAGAGTGATTTACTTTATCCATTTTTTGACTAGTTTCAAAGCATTATCGGTCTCAGTTGAAATCATTGTGGCGACTTTTATTTTGATTCGCTGTTTTGCTTTGATTTTCATATTGATCTATCTTGAATCATAGTCCATACCTGCATAGTTCTACGCACGTTTACGTTCTATGCTAGGCTTGCAAATACGCTTGAATAAAGGAGGTTCTTGCAAGAGGACGTCTTTAATCTGGTGATCCTTTCGCATTCTCTTTCAACAGCTGTTATGTATATTTGACTTCCCCGATTCATTATAGTTAGAGGTAGAGAATAAAACTTTGACTCAAACTCGAATAATTGCATCGTATAACCTTCTCATTGCTATAATACTGTGAAACAATAAGGTATTCATACCTTGGTTTCCACAGAAAAAAAAATGATAAAATTCTAGCACCAGCAAAGCATATTTACCGCATCATTGTTTTGAATAGAATTGTCAAATTTTTTACAGCGCTTTCTGGTACTTTAGCACAAACGTCCTGACATGACAACGGTAAACATATGTGATCAGACCGAATGAATAGCTTGTCATAATGCAATTTTATTTGTGTTTGTTTTTCCAAATGAAATGATCTCCTAAACGATATCATTTTAGTTTTACGTTACATTTTTTTCACTTAGTTGAAGACAGACATTTCTTTTGCATTTTTTCCATGTAATTGAAAACAGAGAGACCATTACTTTGCTTTTAATTAAAGAGAGGTCAGTTAATACTCTCGATGAATGCACCTCATATTGGACTAGTTGCATCATTTGTTCTTCTTTCCTCTTTTCCTTTCCTTGATTGTATGTTGGGTTCTTTCTTGTTAGTCCGCCTTTAACAAAATTTGCAAATTGTACGCACAATGTTGTATTTCCATTCCCTTTAACCTAACACTGTCGAGATTGTGTTGGCTGTTTAGACACTGTTTGGGTTGTATTAATTTGCTCTTACTGAGGGTGCAACACTGCAAAGAAAAGTGCTATACGTGCAGTCTCCTAACCACTGACTAATTAACTAACTCATCCACTTACTCGCTAGCTGACTGCATCAAATACTCACTCTCTTATT